>LPNX011054185.1:294716-388855 GCA_001517045.1 Pseudotsuga menziesii
AAACATATATATATAAGATAGGAACATAAATTAATAACATCAATTTTTTTAATAATGTAAAGATTTTAATAAATTAAAAATTTTAAATAAAACATAATTAGGTTTTATAAAAAAAATGTTAAAACATAATTATTGAATTTATAAACATATATATATAAGATATGAACACAAATTAATAACATAATTTTTTTTAATAATGTAAAGATTTTAATAAATTAAAAATTTTAAATAAAACATAATTAGGTTTTATAATTTTTTTTAAGAATGTAACGATTTTAATAAATTAAAATTTTTAAGGGGTGGCAGGCGTGGGGGGGATTCTCTTGAATCCCGAACGATATGTTGATCACACCTTTGCATGGGGGCTAGGGAGGAGAACCAATAACGAAGCGGAATGGTTGGCCCTTATTCAGGGTCTCCACCTCTTGCACAATATGAAGATTCACAGGGTTCTGATATTCGGGGACTCAAGGCATGTAATATACAAGATGATCAATGGATATCCTTCAGGAGCCATTAAATGTCGTCGGTTACATGGGAAAGCCAAGCTCCTCATGTCCAGCTCCTATGAGATTTATCATATCCTTCGGCAAAACAAAACCACTGCGGATAGCATGGCCAATGTGGGAGCCTCCCTCCCGCAAGGTCTTATCAGTCAGAATGGATCCCAGCCCTCTCTCAATCCTATTCCCTAATGAGGTGCTGGATTCTTCCTCCTCGCTTATCTGCATATTGGATTTCCCTATTGACTCAAATAACCCGCCTTCAACTCAATGAAATTACCCCTTCTCTCCCTTCTTCCCCTCTCTCCTTCTCCTCCCCATCTCCTCCCCCTCTTCTCTCCTTTATTCTTCTACCCCTTCATTATCCCTTCCTTTCATTAGTCCTCCCCCCCTCCTTCTATCTCGACATGCCTCTCCCCTTTGCAGCTGGCCTCCACTCACATTTCGCCGGCTCTCCTCATTTAAGGGCCTGTCCTCTCACCTTTTTTTTCATGGCCGCGTGGACCACGGTCTGCCCTTCCCTCTTATCGAGCTCTCCCTGCATTAAATTGACAAGGCGATGGGATTATTACCATCCTCCCCCGCACGTTTGTTCTGATTTCGGGCCTCTCCATATGCTTCTTCATTGTGAAGTCATGCATTATCTCTCGGTCTCGGCTCTGTTCGGCTCTTTTGACAGGTCTTGAATTCTTCAGGAGGTGGTGTTTGGTATAGAAGGAGGTCAATTACATGGTATTCCCTGGCAGGTTCTCCCCTTGACTCACTCTCTTATCCAGGAGAGGCTGTCTCTCGCAGCCTTCTCCAACTGCTGCTACAATCTCTCCTCGGTGCTGTGGCTTCGCAGCTCTGGCACAGACATAAATTTCATTTGTTCTGGAAACCCACGTTGTGTTTTAGGTTGCTTTTGTTCTGGGTGGCAAGAGGACGTGGGGGCAACATAGGTCTTCTTAGAAAGGCAAGGGGGTTCGCTGCTTCAACAAGAATTGTTTAAGCTCAGTTGTATTCTCAACTCACCAGTGCTTGAGGTTTCGAATAGCACTTTAACTGCTGATTCTCTGGACAGACAGCTTGATTGTATAGACATTTTCGTTGATCCTGACAGGATGGCTCAACCAGGGGACAATGCAGGTATCCAAGACATTAAGAAAAATCTGAGGCGTCTGTGTGAGATGTTTTACATAGGAATCATGGATAACAGGGAGATAGCCCGCGACATAAAAAAGATGGAGGATACTGTGAGCTACACTTCCCTTCAAATCAGCAACCATGACTCCAGGATTGACGATAACGAAAGCACTCTGCGGGAAATGCTGGGGAAGGTGGATAGGATCCAGGAGGACCTTGAGCATCTCATCTCCATGAACCAGGGCAGCAGGATTGGAGCGACTGTTGCAGAGGAGCGTCCAATGGAAGAAGAGTCATTTGTGCAGCCAGTTCATTTCCGAGGCCACCTGTAATCTGGTTTATGGATACATGTTTTTTTGTCTTTTATTATGTATGCAATATATAAGGGTATATAATGCCCGTACTGTTAGTCATCATGGAAGAACTATGTATGTAGTTTTTTGGTATCCTTCTTAGTTTAGCCTACAGTGCTCTATCTCTGATTTGCAGGAATATTCTTCCTCTTTTTTGCTATGTACTGAATGGCTGTGCACAGCCCGTTTATAATATACCTTTCTAGTTTTTGTTAAAAAAAAAAAAAATTAAAATTTTTAAATAAAACATAATTAGGTTTTATAAAAAAATTTAAAACATAATTAAAAAGGATTGATAAGATAAAAAAATTATGAAACACTTTGGAAATTAATAAAAAATTAATTTTATAAACCTTAATAACATAAAATTTAATAATAATAATGAAAAGAATTTGTTATAATAAATAACTTTTAATAAAACTTGGTTAGGTTATTAAAAGGGAAACCTTTTGAATATGGATTCAGCCTTTTACAACTTTAAGTTTTAATAAATTAATGAAAAACATAAAAACTCTAGATGTTGGCTATTTTGACTATACTATATTTATAAGACATGTAGATCTGAAATTCTTCTTAGGAATCGATTATATCCTGAGGATGAGCCAAGGATGGCTCAAAACATTGACAATGTACCATCACCTACCGCGGATTCTCCACAATATGCAATTAACAATTACTGCGGATTCTCAGTGAAAACTACTATTTTAATGGCTGGAAATATTGCACACTCAAATACACAGCATTAACAAGGACATAGACAATTATGACCATTATTGACTTAACCGAATAACTTGGGAAATACCACATTCCACCCAACCATGACCCAGAACCGTTCCTGGTTTCAATCCGAATCCCCCTCAAGCAAGTTTCGACATGCAAGTATCTTAGAGCTCCTAAGGTAAGGTTTCCCTATCTGGGATAACAGGTTTTGTATCAATTTTATTTTCCTCTTGGGAAAAATGCTCTCCAAAAACTCTCTTGATAATAATGAGGTAGAACGATGGAATAATCAAAACATCCCCAATCCTCTCTTTGGCTTGGGTGTTTATAGACAAACTTTAGGAAAAGGGGCAGTTAAATCAAGAATAATTTGTGTTCTTGAAATAACTCTTTTTATTTAATTTAAGTGAATTTAATATTTATTTAATTTAACTTAGAAACTCTTTATGTTCTTGAAATAACCCTTTTTATTTAATTTAGGTGAATTTAATATTTATTTAATCTAACTTAGGAACTCTTTGATTAGTTCCCATTTTGACTCTTTTAGGTATTTAATATTTTAATTAATATTAGTAATAAATAATAATACATAGGTACTTCCATTATTATTTATAGTTACTATTATTGATAAATATGCTTACTCTTTTATTCATGTTATTTATAAGCTATATATACATATATCCTTGTTTAACAATTTTACTTTAGGTATCATATAGCATGATCCCTAATCACATGATATTTTTCTTTTTAGTTTATAATCACTTCTTATTAAGGTCTTCAGATAATTTCTAGGTCAACTAGGTTAGGAAACTCTAAACCTCTTTGCACGTTAGATTGCCTCGCATAACATGGTATCTCTTCAGTACTTGATGAGATTCAAAATTTCAAAATTTCATTTAAGCACTTAAAAATAAGTAAGATGAGATCAATTTTTTATCAGATTCGTTTTCAGTCAAAATATTAATTTTTTTTCTTCAGTAACTCCTAGCGTTTATCGAGAGCCCATAATCAACGCTAATAAACTGGGAGTTACAACTTAGTGAGATTCCATATCTCCTCGCTCAACACTAATGCTAGGATGCATCTATAGGATACACCTATGGAGACAATGGCCAAGGATCTGATGTTCCAGTGCTTATGCTCAACATCAACTTGAAATTCTCTAGGACTTATGACAAACACTTCCAATTCTTATATTTTCATGTTCTTTAGAGCTTCATCCTCAACACAAAGGTTTCATAACTCTTGTGCTCCAGAGCCTCTCACTCAACACAAACATTAAACTACTCATGTGCCCCAGAGCCTCTTGCTCAACAAAAACATCAAATACTTATGTGCTCCAAAGCTTCTCACTCAACACAAACATCAAATACTCATGTGCCTCAGATCTCGTGCTCAACACAAACATCTCATCAATTATGTGCTTTAGGGTCTACGCCCAACACATAAAATCATATATAAAAAACATATGCAATTGGTTTACGCCCAATATATCAAACAAACCATCATTCTTATGTGCAGTGGGGTCTTATGCCCAATATAAAAAATAAAACATCAAAGCAACATCATATGCAATGGGGCTTATGCCCATAAGTGCAGGTCAAAAATTCGAGATATTACAATGTCTAAAGTCTTCTTTGTAGATCTTAAAGAGGATTCCATTAAGGAAAAGGATTGTGCAAACCAAGTATCAATTTTGGGAATCACTATGGATGTCAGGAACAAGATAATTCAATATTAATACTATGTTTGTATTTGATGTCATTGGATATGTTATTCCTAAAATATAGTTGATTTGCTCCATATGAAATCGGCTTAGTAGTTTGTGTATCCAATACAGAGTTTTAAAATGCTCTATCCTTTTGCCATCCTTGGTATTCAAATCAAAATGGTTTGTTGAAAAATAATATTATGGGAGAAGATATTTGGGAATATATTGAAGTCCTTTTTTGGGAAATTAGGGTTTTAACCATCAACTCAGGTGATAGATCCACATTCTCAGTTAACATCTAGTAGTCAAGGTGTCAAGCATCCTCATCATTCCATATTTCCAGGATAACGATCGGGTCATTTCCATATTTGAAGGTGAAAATTGGTAGATGATTTGTCAAAGACTATTCCTAGAGGTGAACATCTAAAAACATAGGATAGATATGATCATTTTAACATTTTTAGAGAGTCGATGAGCATTTTTGAGCAACATTTGAAACTTGCAAGAATGAAGATCAAACTACACAGGATTGTTCCAAACGTAAATATATTTAATGAACAATTGGTAATCTCCAAAGCATTTAAATAATTCAATCCATAGGATTAACATCAAATAATATTTCCATATTTTGAAGATCAAGCAGATCCATATTTCTTGCAAATTATCTGAGGCTTCTTTTATTTTTAGATAAATGATAGTTTTTTCTTCCTAGAAATTTGTAAGAATTCATGTCAGTAAATTTCTATATATTCCATTTGTTTGCAATGTAAAGGGGTTCATCCCAGGAGGCTGAGAGTTTGATTAAGAGAACATAGAACCTTGTTTGTAAATACTTTAGACTTAATGAAAGAGATGACTCCATTGTTTGATTGTTAGAGAGTCATATGAGTTTAACTTCATATTGTTTTTTCTCATGCCTTTCATATCTTGTATTTCTTGTTTAAATGAAATTATCATGGTGAAGTTTTCATTAAAGATCTATGATCGTGGATTCTTGACATAGTAAGAGTGTCTGTTGTAATTGTGCAGTTTTCTATATTGATGAATTCTTGTTTGTTTCCTGTATTTATTCCAAACCTCAGTCTTGTAAATTATGAGTATCTGAAAATTTAAGTTCACTTGCCTCTTACTCATGACTATTGGGCGTAGATATGTATATCATTAGTTATCTAAAGGAAATTGAAACTTGACCCATGATTCCTATATCTTCCAAAAAATTATCCACTCAACCAAACCGAATTTAGAGGTTCCTAAACTTTTTCGTTTAGCAGTCCAGTGAAAACTTTAGGACTAACATCTCTTTTCATCGTTGTCGGGGAGTGGAGGAACAAAGTTATTTTTCGAGGGTATATACCAATGACCAGATCTAGTTATTGATGGTGAAAAAAAACTTGACACATGACATTGGTTGCATCATTCACATGGAGGCACCATTATCCTAAGACTCCAATGTAGGAACAATCTTTCTGAAAAAAAGATGATTAAGTGTAATGGAAATACCAGGCACCAACTGATCAATTTTCTCCATGAACTTTTTCTCTTTTTCATTATCTCTTTCTTGTCCTTTCCATTATGTGTGAAAATAATTATTATGTGCTTTGTATACTCTCAATATCATAATCGTACTATGGTATATCCCTCCATAAAAGAATATCTATATTCATCTTGCATTCTTGATATTGATCTGATCCCTTCACTTGAAACTACTGTAAGAATTGATGTTCATGTTTCAATCCCTCTAGATCATGACTAGTCATGTAAACTTGTGAATGATAGCATTGATACACCACCCCTTGAGATCACTATTGTACCTTGCAATCAGATTGTCGTAGTTTAGTCTAAGATCCATTTTCCCTTCATGACTATCCCTCCCCCCCCCCCACAAATTTCTTGATTATCTTCCTAAGTTTAGTGGAGAAAACCAAGTTACAATAGAGAAACACTTGATTGCTTTCCTATGTTTCACAAATAAATTTGAAATAATTCATGAAGATTTGTTCATGCACACTTTTTTCAGTTTGTTGCATCAAGATGTTGGATTTTGACTTAGAGGTCTAGAGGTTGATTCAATAGATTCCTGGCTAAATTTTCATGATCCTTTTATAAGATACTATGGTACAAACAAATATTATAATCAACTTCTTTATTAGTTTTATGCTTTGAAAAGGGAGAAAGATGAAGTTGTTACTAAGTTCAATAGGAGGTTTCAAAGCTTTTATCTTAGTATGCCCAAGAATATTCGACCTTAAAAAAAAGTTTCCATGTTATCTTATGTAGTAGCTCATCATCATCTTGATCTAAACTTATTTCTTAGAGAAAGGAGATCTCTATCCTTGTAGCATATGTTTATAAATGTTGAGGAGATTGAGAAAAATCTTTGTGCTTTTGGCAGAATTCATTATCAAATATTGAATGAGGATTTGGATGCAGGGGAACTGGAGGAGGAGTATGAACATTGTTCATCATATTTGGGCCTTCATTCTTTTTCATATGTTGATACATCTTTTTCAGACTTCAGTTTTCCCAAAGATCTTACAGTCAGTAAATCATGTTTATCTTTTTCAAAGGATGATTTACATGGGTTGATTATAATGATTTTCAAAATTTCATAACTACACATTCCTATCAAAGTTTTTCATTGAAAGATGATTTTATAAGTACAATTAATTTTTTTTTTCTAATTACGAGTATGATCTTGCAAAGGATGATGATAATTTTGTTTCAAAACAAGTTGATGTTCCAAAACACTCTTCACTTAGTATAAATAATCATAGATTTTTCTTTGATTATGACATTCATCCAATTGATAAGGAGATATCATATCAAACCAAAATGCTTTGTTTTTTCACAAAATGTTCGGCAGCAAATCCAAGAGATCCATCAACCTCTATTGGCCATTCTTGAGCCAAAATAGTTCATCAAGGAAGAAGAGAAGCCTATTATTTCTGAATAGCAAGGAAAGGTAATTTGCCTTTAGTTTTATTTTCCTGTGGCCAATTATTTGGAGCTAAAATGGAACCATAAGTTTTCTATCTCTTAAATATAGAATTCCAAAGCAATGAGTATGGTCTCTTAGATAATTATTTTCCATTCTTTTTATTATTAGTCATACGTGTGCTCAAATATGGAGCAAGTTTTGGTTAGTTAATGAAATATTTGAATGGTTATGGTGGAAAGTTTTTTACACTTTAGAAGATCAATCATCTTGTTAGAAGCAGGACTTGTACATAAATAAGCTCACTTCTCGAGCATCTAGTTTTTAGTTTGATCTTAGTTTGCAAATTGTTATTCAAGGTGTTGACTTGCACTAGATCATTATAAATATAAATTCCATCCCAATGGAGACAGAGCATTGGTACATAGCAGAAAAAATTGCAGTCATTGGGTTAGAATGAATGATAAGTGAGGCAAGTTGCAGATGTTAGAGATGCTTTAAGGAAGAAGGCATGGGATATGCATGTTCTTAGAGCCTCGTAGGGATAAATCCATCCCCATTTAAAGCCAAATGTTAGAACATAAGCTTACACATCAAAATTTTTAGTTTTCGAGCATTGAATGAAAAAATCCAAAAGAGACACTGCCAAAAGTTCACAAATCCAATATCAATCTCTCCAAGAGCCTTAAATCCTTGTATCACTATGTGTAAGTCTATCATCGTATCAAACCTCCATTATGGTCAAATGAAATGTATGCTTATATTTAACTTATGTTCTCTTTGTTTGCACTCGAAAATGCCATGGCATTTCATCAAGTTCGTCAAAGTTAAGACTTTGAGAAATTATTATTTAGCATAAATAATAATTTATATATTTATTAAAAAAATTGACAAATAGAGAAAGGCTGGTTTTTAATGTTTAATTTCCAAATATACTCCAAGCTCCTAATTGAAACCCAACACCCAATCAAATATAAACCAACACCCAATCAAATATAAACCATCGATACTAAGTGTCATGGTCAAGCATCAATGTATACCTATGTGTTGAGGTCAAAGTCCAGAAGTCACCATAGTGCACAACGCGACGGTGTAGCAGTAAAACTCTTGGAAATATTCTTTTCTTTATTATATACGTGGGATATATCCTACATACCTAAACTCAAGTGCAACAGTAGCATTGATTGCATCTTCGGTGATCAGTCCAGAGGACCATATATGGCCATACTATAAATATCAACCTATGGAGAAATAATGATTCTCACAAAGAAAGTTTCCCTGGGTATATTCAATGATGATTTATGAAATAAAGAGGTGTCAAGGAAAATGATCAAACTCGTGCCCAAATGAATTTCAAGTGTCATAACAGATATGACACTCAAAGTACCAATGCCAAATGTTAAGCCCTTGAGGAGAGTCGACTCAGCCTTTTGTGCACAAGTGATAAGCCAAGTTTTGCAGATGCAAATAGAGATCAATCAAGTGACGAGGATATACAACAAAAATTCAAATTTAAGCACCAACAGTATGGCATCTTTTTGGTTTTCTTTGTGGACTAGTTTTTTAGGGGTGATGTTATAGTTTGAGGCCATGAACCCAGTTCATCTTTGGCTATTTTCTTAAAATTTTGGTGTTGCAGTCTATACCCAAAACGTTGGTGCTCTCCTTATTGCTTATGCAGGGATCCTTGCTAAATATTACTGACAAAAACATGCAAATACAATTCAAATCCTTAGTAGATATGCAAAAAGAAATCAGTGAATGAGATCTTATTTCAAAAACTAAAGGAAGAAGATGATCTCCTCTTGTAAGTAACTACGATGGGATACTATTAATTTTGTGATATCGTATGTTTCTCACTCCAAATAAAAGGATACCGTCAAGAATTTGATCTCACCAATAACACAAAGTGAAAAGAGTCTCTAGAGATTGCAGGTGGATTTCATGGATGTCTAAAGGCTACTTTGCAGATGTCACAGAGGATTTCATTAAGGACAAGGACTGTGCAAACAAAGTATCAATTCTGTGAATCATTGCAGATGCCAGGAACAAGATACTTCAATATTAGTACTATGGGTTTATTTGATGTCACAGGAATTGTTATTCCTATAAGACAATTGGTTTCCTATATATGAAACCCACATAGTAGTTTGTGTATCCAATACAGAATTTTAAAATGATCTTTCCTTTTGTCATCCTTGGTATGCAAATCCAAAGAGTTTGTTGCAAAATAAGATTGAAGGGGAAGATATTTGGGCATAGATTGAAGCCAGTTTTAAAAAAATGAAGGCTTTAACGATCATATGAGGTGATAGATCCACATTCTAAGTTAACTTTTGGAAGTGAAGGTGTTAAATAGCCTCGTCATTCCATATTTCCATGATACAATCAAATCGTTTCCATATTTGAAGGTGAAAAATGATAGAGTATTTTTCAAAGACTACTCCTAGAGGCGGGCATCTAAAAACAGAGTATATATTTCAGCATTTTCATATTTTTAGGGATTCGATGAGCATTTTCTAGCAACATATGAAACTTACAAGAATCAAGATCAACATACATAGGATTGCTCCAAACTTAAATATATTTAATGAACAATTGGTACTCTCCGGAGAATTTGAATACTTCAAAGCAGAGGACTAACACCAAATATTATTTCCTGATTTTGAAGATCGAGCAGATACTGATTTCTTGTAATGTATCTGAGGCTTCTTTTATTTTTAGAATAATGTTAGATTTTGGTTCATAGGAATTTGTAATAACTCATATCATGTAATTTTTATATATTCCATTAGTTTGTAATGTAAAGGGTTTCAGTCCACGATGCCGAGAGTTCGATTAACATAAGTTGGAACTTGTTTCTAAAGACGTTGGAATTAATTAAAGAGATGATTCAAGTCTTTCATTGTTAGAGATTCCTACGAGTTTAACTTCAATTTTTTTTCTCGTGCTTTTCATATATTGTCTTTCTTGTTTAAATGAAATGATCATGGAGAAGTTTTCATTAGAGATCTATGACTATGGATTCTTTACATAGTAAGAGTGTTTGCTGTAATTTCCCACCTGTCATGCAATGTTTCATTTAGACATCTAAATTTTGAATTGGAAAGTATTTGTGATTTATGATTTTTCATCCTTGTGAATTTATTAATGGAGCATTTTGTTATATCGATAAATTCCAGTTTGTTTCCTTTATTTCTTCCAACCCACATTCTTGTAACTCACAATTATCTAAAATGTTAAGTTCACTTGCCTCTTACTCATGACCATTGGACATAGATATGCATGTCATTAGTGATCTAAAGGAAATTGAAACCTAACCCAGTATTCCTAAATCTGCCAACAACCTATCCACTCAACCAAACCAAATTTAGAGGTGCCTAAACTTTGTGCTTTAACAGATAAGTGAAAACTTTAGGACTAACAATAGACACTCGAGGAGGTATATACAGATTTATGGTGGCATGTAGAGACTTGTATATATGACATGTATATAGTTATTTATGATCAGACAATCATCTCTTTTTTGTTGGGACTGAACTCATATGATGTAGTCCTGAAAAGTTTGGACTTTATGTTAAATATGTCCTAATAGTTTATTTTTTGCATAATTAAGTTTAATGAGGATGAATAGTTAGAATGGAACCATATATGTATCAATAATTACATATACAATTAATTACAGTTTACAATATAATGCAGATTTATGGTGGAACGTACATACTTTTATTTATGACATGTATATATTTATTTATGATAAAAAAAACATCATTATTTTTTTGGGATTGGACTCATATGATGAAGCCCTGACAAGTTTGGACTTTAAGTTAAATATTTCTCGACAATTTATTTTTTGCATGGTTAAGTTTAATGAGGATGAATAGCTAGAATGGAACTGTATATGAATAAATGTATAAAATGATTGCTTTGGTATACTTTGATTCACTTTTGTGAATAACAAGTATGTATTTTTCCTTTGTGTGAAAAAATACAGGTTGGGTTTCATATTTCAATTCATATTTGTGAAGAGATTTGGAATCGAATCCCCGAGTAGATGTGGTTTTTAGACTATTTTGAAGACATAAATACACATTTCATAGCATCACACTTAGTAAGACAAAGAACACAAGGTTTTATAAGCATTGTTACAAAAAACACCACAATTTAATGGTACTTTCATACTCACAGGACATTCATAAATATGATTTTAAATCAATATCTTACCATACCTAAGTAATGCAACATTTTAGGACTTATCTTGACCAAGTTTGACCGAGGTCCAAAATGGCTAGCAATCCCCCAAAAAATCTACATTTTGGCTTATCTCTCAAATGGATACCTAAATCCACTTTCAAATTTCAATTTCGAGAAAGTCAACAAAAGTGCATATTTTTAACCTTGGTTTGACCAACCTTGAACTAGGGACAAAATATCTCCAAATATCATAAAAATAAGTGTCCATGCTTATCTCTCAAATGGGTATCTAAATCTACTTTTTGAATTTCGAGAAATTGGAAAAAATGCAACGTTTTAGGCCTTGGCTTAACCAAGTTTGACCAAGGTCCAAAATGGATCGCAATCCCCCAAAAGAATACATGTAGGCTTATCTTTCAAATTGATATCTAAATCTACTTTCAAATTTCAATTCCGACAAAGTTGACAAAAGTGTATATTTTCAACCTTGGACGAGGGATAAAATAGCTCAAAATCTCAAAAAATAGGTTTCCATGCTTATCTCTCAAATGGGTACCTAAATCCACTTTCAAATTTCAATTCCGAGAAAGACGACTCAAGTGCATATTTTCAACCTTGGTTTGACCAACCTTGAACGAGGGCCAAAATAGCTCCAAATCTCATAAAAATAGGTGTCTGTGCTCATCTTTCAAATGGGTACCTAAATCCACTTTCAAAATTGAATTCCGAAAAAGTCGACAAAAGTGCATATTTTCAACCTTGGTTTGACCAACATTGAACGAGGGCCAAAATAGCTCCAAATCTCATAAAATTAGGTGTCCATGCTTATCTCTCAAATGGGTATCTAAATCTAATTTAAAATTTGAATTTTGAGAAAATGAAAAAAATGCAACGTTTTAGGCCTTAGGTTGACCAAGTTTGACCGAGGTCCAAAATAGCTCGCAATCCCCAAAAAATCTACATGTACGTTTATCTCTCAAATGGGTACCTAAATCTACTTTCAAATTTCAATTCCAAGAAAGTCGACAAAAGTGCATATTTTCAACCTTGGTTTGACCAACCTTGAACAATGGCCAAAATAGCTCCAAATCTCATAAAAATAGGTTTCCATGCTTATCTCTCAAATAGGTATCTAAATCTACTTTAAAATTTGAATTTTCAGAAATTGGAAAAAAATGAAAAGTTTTAGGCCTTGGCTTGACCAAGTTTGAGTGAGGCCCAAAATGGCTCGCAATCCCCAAAAAAACTAAATATAGGCTTATCTTTCAAATTGGTACCTTGTTAGGATATTTAGACACTTAGGAGTTAGTTAAGATCAACTTATGTAATATATATGTTAGGTAAAGTGTGTTTTTTTAGTATGCATTAGGATGCATTTGTAAATATTCTAATCCGACGGTCACGATATGTTCTAGAAATAAAGTGATCCGACAGTTCAACTTTTCTTAGATCATACCTACCATTGATCCATGGCTTAGCACCCGATTGGTCTATGATCTCTATTTAAAGAGCATGGAGGGTCCTTGGCTAGTTGATAGATTATGAAAAGCTCATTTGTAACTTTCTTTCTTTTGCATAATAAATTGCTCCAAGTAGCTATTTGGCTGGGGTCGTGGATTGTTTCCCTCTCAAGGGTTTTAACCACGTCAAAACATTGGTGTATCGATCTGTGATTTGTTTGTGTGAAGTGGTTTCTCTAGGTGTTTGATCTTTTAGGAGTACCCTGTGTACCCGAACATGGTATCAGAGTGTTTATGAAGAGCCGCTTCCGGTTGTGATCTAGATCTTCAACTATTGTTGCCGAAACTTTGAAAGGGTTTCTGGTTCTAGAGTTTTTGTACATTTTTGTACTATGGGAGCTATTCCATTGGTTCCGAAGCACCGTTTCCATTGGGAAATAGTTTTCGTTTTATCGAAAACCGTTTCAGTTTGATCCAGAAACACCCATTTCGACAAATATGAAGGTATAATGTTACAGTGAAGGATTTGTTTTATTTTTTTTAAATCTCTCATATGTTTATGAGTTTTGTTATTTAGATATTTATTGTTTTTAGTCTCGGATTTTTTTCTTCCCTATGTACGTATTCTCTTTACCGTGCACCTTGCACAATCGCGGAAAATAAAAAACAGAAAGGGAAAGGGTTTTCTCGGTTGCGTATGCTCTTTGTCGTGCACCTTGTANAGAAATAGAGAGAAAACATAGAATTTCTAGGTAAGCTAACGATATCTAACCCCACAAGCGTGGATTTTTTTTATGTTTTTGTTTTTCGGTTTGTGGTGTGATTTGCAGGAAAAAGAAGCTAACACAAAAACCGAGAGAGAAGAGTAAAAAAAATAAACAAAAAAAACCACCTTACTCATTCACTTCTTTTATGTATCTTTTAAACTTAGCTCACTTGGTCCAAAGTTGCTTTATTCATTAATAGGTCTTGAGTTCAATTTTTATTAAGTTATATTTTAATAGTGCATGCAATGACTTTTTTTAAGTTACTTTATTGTAAAAGTGCATCTCATTTAAAAAGAAAAGAAAATAAAAGTGAGTCACTTAAGTTTTTTATTGCCACATTATTTAAAGTACCATTATTGTAAAAATGAACATCACTTATTTTACAAAAGTGACTCACTTAAAAGAATCTTTCTTGTAAGTGATTGTCAAAGGTTCATTTTGGGAAGAAGGGGGTTTTTTTTTAGTTGGTCAAGTTTATATCTGCCACGTCACTATTGGGGACATCTTCAACATTTTCTTTGATCAAGCATAACTTCATCGTCCAGAATCAGTTTTTAGTGTCATGTTTTTTGAAATAGCCTAATTTTTCGATCTCTTTGCATCAAAATAGTTAGTTTTTGTTCTTTCAGCCATTATTTTACAGTATGGCCGCCCTTTATGATATTCTACTTACCAGTTCTAACTATTTCTTATGGAAATCTCGTATGGAGGATGTTCTACAAAGTAGGGGACTTTTCAAAATTACCCCAGGGAAAGAAACAAAACCCACTGATGATGATAAGAAAGTAAAATGAGAAAATAGATGCGATGAAGCTCGTGGATTAATTGGGATGTCAATCTCTACTGATTTGCGATTCCACATATCTGGAATTGATAAACCTGATAAAACTTGGGAAAAGTTGGAATCTATGTTTGGTAAACACAATGAAATTCAGGGTCATCAACTTGAAAATGAGTTGATTTCTTTGAATCCAAGTGATTTTTCATGCATTCAAGACTATTTATCTAAGTCTAAAACTCTTAGACTCTTATGTGAAGAATACAAGATTAAGAAAGAAGACAAACAATGTATTTATCATATTCTTTCCAAACTTGGACCTGCATATTCTGTTTTGTATGTACATTTTACTCCATGAAAGAATCCTTGACTGTATCTAGCTATCAAGAGCATAGTCTTGAATCCTTCTGTGATTCCTTAATTAGAGAGCAAGATAAGCTCATTCATCTTGGAATAATTAACAATGTAGATACATGTGAGAAAGCCTTATTGTCCCAACAAAAAGAAAAGTCCAAGCCTCCCAAGAAACAAAATTTTCGTAATAATAAGCCAAACAAGGGTCACAAAACCTCTCAGTAAGCTCCTTCCTTAAAAAATCACAAAGGATCCAAGCCAAAAGGAAAGAAGACTGAGCATCATCGCAATTTTTGTGGGAAAGATAATCATGATGAATCTAAGTGTTTCAAGAAAATGGATGCCTTGCAGGCAACACGGAAGAAGCACCACATCATCCTAGATTCGTCTTCAGAATCTACTTCTCATGGACATGCACTTTGTGCTTCTGGTTATTCTTATACTGCATCTTCTTCTTCTACTTCAAATGAATGGCTCATTGATTCTAGAGCATCTTATCATATGGATAAGGATCAAGCCATCTTTTCTACTATGCATGAATGCAACACCAAACAAATATTTGTTGGTGATTATAGATCTCTAAGTGTTGTAGGATCTAGAACAGTTCTAGTAGAAAATGGTCATTTCAGTGATGTACTGTGTGTTCTAAGAATTTTCTACAATTTGTTATAAATCTATCAAATCACTCATTAGGATGAAGCTAAAACTGTGACATTTACACCTCACCAAGTTGCAATCAAGGATTTTAAAGATCTCCAAAATGTCCTTGCTACCGGAATCGTTTATGATATTATCAGGTTGTACAAATTTAACAACTTTGGGTTATCACATTTTCCTTAAGTTTTTGTTGCTCATAGTGATAACTTGAGAAAACTTTAACATGAGTGATTTTGCCACTTGAATGATCGCTCATTGCAACAACTATGTAAAGACAATATGGTGACAGGTCTTTTGATGGTATCTTGCAGGGATGATGTTTGTTTTGGTTGTGTACTCGGAAAACATCATCAAGACAGTTTTGACAAACATGCCTCGGTTCCCTTGGAGCTTGTGCATAGTGACTTGTGTGGTCCTCTTCCATCTGCTTCCTTTTCTGATTTCAAATATTTCTTAACTTTCATTGATGATTACTCTAGACGCACTTAGGTTTATTTCCTAAAACTTAAGTGCGAAGTATTTAACATGTTCTTGGCTTACAAGGCCCTTGTTGAAAAACAATCTAGTCATCAAATCATTAAGTTAAGATCCGACAATGGAGGAGAATAGGTTAACTAAAATTTCACTACTTTCTGCACTGAACAAAGAATCCAACAACAACACACTGTTCCATATACACCACAAGGAAATGGTGTAGCTGAAAGGAAGAATCGCAAGAAGTCTTCAATTTTGGGCTGAGGCCATAAATTGTGCAAATTACATAGTTAATCGCACAACCACTAAAGTTTTACAAAGTATAACACCAAAAGAAGCATGGAGTAAAATTAAACCAGATGTAAGTCACTTCCATGTGTTTGGTAGTGAAGCATGGGCTCACATCCCGGATGAAAAACGGAAAGCATTGCAGCCTAAAAGTGAAAAGTGCATATTTGTTGGATATTTTGAAGATGTAAAAGGTTATAGAATTCTTCAGCCACATTCTCATGATATAATCATTAAAAGAGATGTTAAATTTGATGAAAATATCTTGTCTTGTGAGCCTAACTTGGTGGTTGTGCCATCTTTGGCCTGGGATCCTGATTCGACGATTGTGCCTTCTTCTCCTTCCAACTTCCTTGACATATTTACAACTCCAGTTTCTGAGAATGACAGTGAGGATGAAAATCCACCTGCTCCTGCTCATGTTCCTCCAGTTGTACCAGCACCAATGCTTCCTTGATGGGTCCATTCAACATGTGAAGCAACTGGTGATCTTGCCGGTGATCCTAGAGATCAACATCCAACACGTTCTCAGTTTCAGTGAGCATCTTCTCTTTTGTATCAAGTTTTCGAGAATCATGATCCATAAACCTTTGCAAAAGCTTCAGGAAATCAAGATTGGGATGCAGTTATGGATGAATAATATCATTCCTTAATGGCGAACGATACTTGGGATCTTGTTCCTCTTCCAAAAGGAAAAAAAAATGTCAGATGTAAATGGGTCTATAGAACTAAGTATGCATCAAATGGAAGTGTTGAAAGACTTAAGGCAAGGTTAGTTTCCAAATTTTTTTCCCAAGTTCAAGAGATTGACTATAATGAAACCTTTGCTCCTGTCGCAAAAATGAACTCCATCTGCTTTGTTCTTTCCCTTGGAGCCTTACATAACTAGAAATTCCATCAAATGGATGTCAAGTATGCATTCTTACATGGTGATTTATAGGAGAAAATTTACATGGAACAACCTCCTGGGTATGTTCAGGATAACTCTAACCTTGTCTGTCACCTTAAGAAATCCTTATATGGCCTTAAGAAAGCTCCTAGAGCTTGGTATGCCAAAAGGGATAGCTTTCTACTTGACACTGATTTTTCTTGATGTCATATGACCCCAATGTCTATACCAAGAAAGTAGGAAACCATCTCATCATACTTGTTATTTATGTGGATGATCTTCTCCTTCATTAGAGGAAATTTGGGGTCTAAAATGGGCCTTATAAGAAAACGCGCCAACAATAAATTCTTGTGAGTTGGAATTAAAGAACCAATAGAATTCCAATAAAATGGGGCAACCATAATGGTTAAATTGACATATTTTTTATAAAAAAAAACCTTTTTTTTTGTTCGTATTTTCGACATATCTCCCTGTGTTTTTACTCAACTTTCAATCGAGAGAGCTCGTTGGATGTAGAATTTGATTCTGCATCCAACGAGTATCCACACTGCATATGTTTGATGGATCCCGCTACCCCAAAAAGAAGAAATACTTGAAAAACATGATGATGATGCGGAATCAAATTCTGCATCCAACGAGCTCTCGCGATTGAAATTTGAGTAAAACCATAGGGAGATATGTCGAAAATACAAACACAAAAAGTAGTTTTTTTCTTTTTTCCTCCAAAATTACTAAATATTATTTTATTATTTTAACTATTATTTTATTATTTTCCTTACGAGGCCCATTTTAGACCTCAAAATTCCTCTAATGACTGGTAGTGACCCAAAACTTTTAACCCATGTGAAATCCAATCTTAAGCAAAATTTTGAAATGTCAGACTTAGGACATTTGCATTATTTTCTTGGTCTCCAAGTCTTGAAAACCAAAGAAGGAATCTTTCTTTCCCTGTCTAAGTATGCTTGTGACATTCTTCGTTGCCTTCACATGGAAGATTGTAAACCAACCCCTTCTCCCTTCCAGTCTGGAGTCAAACTTTCTGCCACTTGTACTTCCCCTAAAGTAAATGCCACTTTGTATCATCAGTTTGTTGGTAGTCTCTTATACTTGACTCATTCTTGTCCTGACCTTTCATTTTCCATCGGTCGCGTTGCTCGTTATATGCAAAAACCTCAGTAAAGTCACTAGAAAGAAAAAAAAAAATACTTTGATATATTCAAGGTACAATTCAGTTTGGGATTCATTACAATACAGGGGAGAAACATTTGTTGGTTGGTTTCACTGATTGAGATTAGGCCGGCAATCCTGATGATCGAAATTCTACTGCAAGTTATGTTTTCAGTCTGGGATCTGGACCTGTCACTTGGGCTTGTAAGAAACAACAAGATCTTTCTATTTCTTAAGCAGAAACAAAATATCAAGCCGCAGTTAATTCCAGTCAGGAAGCTTTATGACTTTGACAGATCCTTTCAGAGTTTGGATTCGAGCAGCAACAACCTACTCAACTTTGGTACGACGATCAAAGTGCCATCAATTTTTCCAAAGATCCAATTCTACATCAATGCAATAAACACATTGAGCTACATATGCACTTCATCATAAATCTTGTTCATGATTGTGTTCTTGAAGTGTTCTATTTCCCTACAGATGGTTAAGTTGCAGACATCTTCACCAAGTCTCTTACAGAAGCAAAGTTTTCTAAACTTTGATCTATGTTAGGAGTTTAGGAATGTGTCATTGAGGGGGTATAGGCTCTAATTCCACCTTCCTTCTCCTAATAGTGTCACTTTGTAAATACTTCAATCCTATCCCAAGTTTTTCTTAAGGAGAGATGTTAGGATATTTAGACACTTAGGAGTTAGTTAAGATCAACTTGTGTAATATATCCATTAGATAAAGTGTGTTTATTTAGTATGCATTAGTATGCATTTGTAAATATTCTAATATGACGGTCACAATATGTTCTAGACATAAAGTGATCCGACGGTTCAACTTATCTTAGATCATACTTACCATTGATCTGTGGCTTAACACCCGATTGGTCCATGATCTCTATTTAAAGAGCATGGAGGGTCCTTGGCTAGTTGATCTATTATGAGAAGCTCATTTGTAACGTTCTTTCTTTTTCATAATAAATTGATCCAAGTATCTATTTGGCTGGGGCCGTAAACTATTTCCCTCTCGAGGGTTTTAACCATGTCAAAACATCGGTGTATCGATATGTGATATGTTTGTGTGAAGTGGTTGCTCTAGGTGTTTGGTATTTTGGGAGTACCCTGTGTACCTAAAGATACCTAAATCCAATTTCAAATTTCAATTTTGAGAAAGACGACAACTGTGCATATTTTTAACCTTGGTTTGACCAACCTTGAATGAGGGCCAAAATAGCTCAAAATATCATAAAAATAGGTGTCCATGCTTATAGCTCCAATTTGGTTTGACTTAAAGTCACCTCATATAACATATGAGCTCATTGGCTTAAAGCATCAACAATTTTATTCTCCATGCCCTTTATATGCTTTAACTCAAAATGGTACTCACTAAGGAAATCCCAACCATCTGGCTTACCTAGCATTTAGATCCGATTTTCCAAATAAATACTTCAGACTCATATTGTCTTTTTCCAGAAGAAATTTCTTCTCCATGAGGTAGTGCCTCTACATCTTCAAGGTGTGGATGATGGATGCTAACTCAAGATCATGGGTGGGGTAGTTTTTTTCGTGTTCCTTTAACTTCCATGATTCATAACAAATTTCACAATCATTTTGCAAGAGGACTCCTGCGATCCCTTCCTTGCTTGCATCCGTGCAAACAACAAAATTCCCATTAGGATTCACAATTCGTAGTATTGGTGTAGTCGTCAAATTTTTTTTAAGCTTCTAAAAACTTTCCTCACACTTGGTCATCCATAAGAACTTGTTCTCCTTGTTTTTAAAAGTGGTCATGGGACAAGCTATCCTCAAAAAGTTCTCAATTAAATTTCGGTAGTAATTGGATAATCCCAAAAATGACCTAATCTTGGTGACACATTGGGGGTAGGCCAAGCCTCTATGGCTCTAATCTTTTCTGGGTCCACGACTATTGGGCTCTTCTCAGAGATGATGTGACCCAAGTACTGTATCTGTGGTTTCTAAAAAACACATTTACTAAACTTGGTGAAGAGCTAGTGTTTTTGTAACACCTGTAGTACTATGCAGAGATGCTCCTCGTGTTCATCTTTACTCTTAGGGTAAACTAGGATGTCGTGTATAAATACCAATAGAAATTTATCCATGTATTTACTGAAGATATTGTTCATCATACACATAACGTTCATGGGTGAATTGGTCAAACCGAATGGCATTATTACAAAATTGTAGTGGTCGTATCTCGTACAAAAGGCAGTTTTATGAATATCCTCATCATGGATCCGTACCTGATGGTATCTGTACCACAGGTTGATATTTGAAAAGATCTTGGCTCCTCCTACTTGATCGAACAAGTCATTGATCCAAGGGAGTGGGTATCGATTCTTGATGGTCATTTTTTTAAGTTGGCGGTAATTGATGCACATCCGCATTGTACCATCCTTCTTCTTTATGAAAAGTATCGGTGCTCCCCAAGGGACACACTCGGTCAAATATATCCCTTATCAATCAACTCATGCAATTGTATCTTGAGTTATACCAAATCTGGTGCACTCATACGGTAAGGGGCTTTTGAATCCAGAAACGACCATGGTGTCAGTTCTATGGAAAAATATAAGTCTCGTTTTGGTGGTAATCCTAGTATATCCTTAGGAAATATATCTGTAAAGTCTACGAGAACTGGAAAGTACTCGATGTATTGTTCTCTTTCAACTTATATGTCCTAGATGTTTACTACAAACAGTTTGCAGCCTTTCCTAATGCACTTCTTTGCTTGTAAAGCAGATATTTTCCTTACAAAAACTTTCTTAGGTATGCCTTGAATATTTACTTGATTCCCTTAGATATCTGTACACAATATTGACTTGTCTAAACAATCGAGCAAGACATAGTGTTGTTCCATCCAATACATGCCGATAAGTATATCATACGATCCTAAGGGTAGAACGTTTAGATTTATCCTAGCAAGGAAACTATTCAGTTTTACCTCACAATCTCTAACTATTTCTGAAACCTTTCATTTCATACCCGTCGCTAATTGCACCATCCAGGGTTTCTCATGTTTAACTTTGTCTAGTTTACATACATCAACAATTTTAGGCGATGCATAGCTTTAGTAAGCACCGGGGTCAATCAATATTGAAATAGAAGTGTTGCAAGCCTCACCTTTTATCTCAACCATTGTAGCCTCATGGTATTCCTATCGACCATCCAAGGCTGCATAAATCCTCGGTTTTCTAGCTATGTCCTCTAACGTTGGTTCTTCATGTAAATTGTGCAAGACTCCATTGGTCTTGTTCTTATAGTATTGGGCATAATGGGTCTCTTGGAATTTCCAACATTTTATTTGCAATGGGGCAACATTGGCTCCCCCATTTGCTGCCTATTTGTTAGCATTTGAAGTTGGTACATATAGCTTTGTACCTCTCTTGTTGAAATTCTTATTTCCTGGAAAATTGTTGTTATGTTTTCTGTAAAGAAGTGGGTTGAAACCCGGTTTAGGGTTATCCGAGAAGGTCCTAGACCTGTCTCTCCTTCTGTTGATGTTTTCCTACCTCATATGCCCATGCTCATAGAAAATCCTAGCTTTGTGTAGGGTGGTGTCCAATGTTTTAGGCATGTCAAATTCAATCCTCTCCTGCAAATTGGGAGGAAGAAATCCTAAAAAATTTTGTATTTTCACTTTCTCATCCTTTATGTATGGCACATAATGTAACGGATCAAAAAATATGTTAATAAAAGCATTCATGGTCATGGAACCCGTCCTTAAATCATGAAACTCTTTCACCTTCTTGTCGAAGAATCTTTCAGACATGTATTTTTTCTGAAAAATTTTGTGAAATTTTCTCCATCGTATTTCTTTTACCTCATCTTTCTTGGTATGCTCTAGGTCTCTCTACCACCTAGCTTCTTTTCCATTTAAATTATAGATGGCTAGATGAGCTTTCATCTCACTCGAGTAGCTGTGTACTCGAAATTATTTTCTCATCTCAAGAATCCATTCTTCAACATTTTTCCTAGTGTTCATCTCTCCTTCATAGGTTGGGGCTCTTATCATTTTGAAATCTCCTTGGAGGTTGTCATCATTCCTCTATTTCTTTTTGCAAGGAGAAAGGAAATTATCACTAGAAATACTGTGATAATATCTTTCTGGAGGTTCAGGGCCATCTTCTTTTTTTCCTTCTTCCTTTGGGTTGCTGGCCCGTTTATGAGAGAACTCTTTTTTTAACTTGTTGGCTGAATGAGTGGGATGTCCATGCAGGCTTCCTCGCGTCATGTTTTGCAGCAAAGCTTCATTAATTGCTTGCTTTTATTTTCTTTCATTTATATTATCATCCTTGAAACTCTGTAAGTCTGCTTGAAGAATTTGTATAGTTTTCAGTATATAATAATTTAATTCAATCACCAGTTCTTCTTCCCAAGTGGGGGTATTCAGTTTTCCTTGTCGGTTGTTGTATTCTTTCGTGTTCATGATATGAGTTGTTCTTTGAATCCTGCAATTTTAAAATTTTAATAACAATAAATTTTCTGTTAGTTAACAAAATTTCAAAAAACATAATTTATTTTCTACAACGAATGTTTGGCACGCCCATTAGTTCTCTTAGTGTTGGAACTAGGCTCTGATTCCACTTGTAATGTCCCCAAAATTTGAAAAAAATAAAATAAAATTGTAGGCTAGTTAATTACTACCTATCATGGACATTAGTTTATCTTTTGCGGATTATGTCTATCATTGTTTACTATATCTAAGTGTAGTAAGTTGCCTTTCCATTTCTTATGTATTTTCCTATGTAATGTTGACATAGTCATGCACTATGTTTATAATACTCAAATTGGTTAAATGATTACTCTGCTAGTGTTTTCTATTTAACATACATTTGTGTATGTTGGTTTAGTTATGTCTTACTTCAGTTATCTTTTTTGTACTTTGTTTATGGTTTTATTTATGAAAATTTATGACTTGCTTTTAACTATCAAGGGGTGGAGTGGTAGGATTTGTATCCCTTAAGGGACCACTCAGAGAGGTAAAAGGTTTCTCCTTCTTTTACGGGGTTTACTTAGTTCATTGCGAACTAATGCAAACTTTCCCTTTTTTGTGCAGGTTACTTCGTTTACAGAATCTATCTATGAAAACTAAATGTGACATCCTATGACATGCTAACTATGTTGCACTATCCTATGCATACCAAAGAAAAAAATACTAAAGTCATGTCCTATCTATTCCTACTTTCTATGTGTACGCAGAGTTGGGGTTGTATGACCTGAATATTTATGGTTGACATGATTATTATGGTTTGACGTTATGATAATTTTATCCTCTCGATATCTATTTTATAACATGTACTTTTGTAATGTGTAAATACTAGGGTTTAAGGCTTAAATCATAAGTCATGGCAAACTTCATGTTAAGTATTTGGAAAGACTATGGGTTATGTGTAAACCTTTCATGACATATTTCATATGCCATGAAACTATGGCTTAACGATACCAAAGAGGGTTTTGATGGGGGTTTAGTGCAATTGTAAAAACATTATGGCTTTGACTATGGAGAAGTGGGTAAAAATCACATTGATAGTGGAAACCAGGGTGGTGCATTTATGATTCCTTGGAAAGAGTGGGAAATGAGCCAAAAAAGCTGGCTTGGTCGATTATATTGCTCATTTGGTTTTGCTACTGGTGGTCTGTGTGGTTTTGGATCTCGTTCATTTGTGCTATGTGGAGTAGAAGCTTCCCATACATCAAAATGTGGGTGCTCAGCTTGTTTTTGCATCATTGTTTCGTTGTTTTATTCCGCTGAGGTTTCATCATACTTGTCATGGGTCTATTTTTCGATTTTTGTAGGTGACAGGGTGGCTTGGAATTCGTGGGTTGTTTGTGGCTCTCTAGACTGTCTACGGAACCCTTTAATGGGTAACCTTGTGAAACAACGTAGGCATTTACCTATGCTCTTGTGAGTGATAGAGTGTTGCACTCTATTTTGGAAGGGTTTATCTCTGTGTAGTTTTGGTTTGCAGACTTTGATAGTTGGTTTGGGCCTTTGTATGGTGTTGGGAATCCGAGAGATGCATCTATAATTGAATTGTTCTTAGAAGTCTTAAATGTGAAAACGTTGGTGAATCATGTCTGCTCAAATGAGGACTTGACTCTGTAATAGTTTTTCATTTGTAATTAAATCATATGGTTTTACTGTTTTAATGGATGGTGTTGTGTTTTGATTTATATCATACGAAATTCCTCGGCATGAGTGCCATTGCTTGCAATGGAACTATGTACTTGTGCCTATGTTCAAGTTACTATTTAAGCTTTAATTTTTTGGATTGTATGGTATGTTATTGTGTCTGGGTTTTGTTAATAAAACCTTTAGTTTGGAATACCATTGGCACATAGGGTTTCGATGTTTCGCAAGGTCGTGATTGTATGCATTTTGATAGCAGGGTTTAAATTATTCATTATCGACATTTATATTTGTTTGGTATAATTTGTTATTTTACTATGGCGGGGTTTTCACCTCACGACCATGAGCCTCTCTCAGCCTTTGGGTGAAAATGCAACATGCACATTTTATGGTTATGTTTATTAATTGTAATACTGTGTAGATATTTATGAGGCTGGGGTTTATAGTTGTGAGCTTTGGAAGTCGTGACTTAGCCTTTAGCGAAAACACAACATGTGAATTGTGTTTAAACTAATTATCTGTGTGTTGTGGTTTTGCTAGCATGTTTTATATTTGGTGTATGTCGTGGTTTATGTTATAACATTATTGGGAATCCTGTACTGCGAACCCTTGATATTATTTAAAACATTTGTGTTTTAAAATCGATACCTATAGGATTTGATTCCTGGGAATGTAACTTGATTTGGTTTTGTTGTTTAGATTTGCAAGCCTACAGGATTCGATCCTGGGCTGTCCTAACACGTGGACTGGTGTTTCAATGCAACGTTATGGTTTTTTATTTTCATAATACTACAGTATTCAATCCTGGGTTGTCTAACACTTGGACTAGTGGTTGACACAGTGTTTGTATTTTTGTTTTTGGCAATGATGCCAACAGGATTCGATCCTGGATTCTTTAAATGGTTACGTTGGTTAATGATTTGGTTTATGTTATGTATATAATTGATTCTTATTTTTGGTTAGAATAGTTGAGATAACTGTAATGATATTTATGCCTACGGCTAGACCTTAACAGGTCTTGATGGCTATCTTTCAAATGTAGAGGGTTTTATAATGGAAATAAATGTATGGGGTTTGTTTAAGATTTATCATCGTTATGTTTATTATAGGGTTTGTCTTTAACTATTTTAAGTCTTTTCATGGTATTTATGATATAATTGTTTAAGATTCAATATGGAAATGGTATTTAATTTATGTTTTATGCACATTGTTTATGCTATAGTTGTATATAATGGATTTGATGGGTGAAATAATAATCATGCTGGCAATATGTAATCTGCCAACAGTGGAAGATGTAGATTTGGATTTTAATTAGTTCTTTTAGTTGATATTTTTATTTGTTTATAATCTTTATTTTAATTTTTTATATAAGTTGGAACAATAATCCGAAATCTAGCTAACCTAAATAATCTAGACTCTATTAGAAAGAATACATCATTAGAGAAGAATGAATTTTAAAATATAAATGATGAAAGAGTAATGCATAAATAATAGAGACCATGTTTTCCTATGGTTTTGAAAACTGATAAAAGCATATATGACAGTCTCATATCAATAGTAATAAACATAATCTATATTCTCCTAACTATGACATCATGTTTAAGTAAACAAAATACTCCTGTAACAATATCTTCATTTATAGGGTTTGTATGCATATGTAAGCTAAAATGACCCTAGATTTTATTTTAAGGTTATGTAGAAATAACCTAGCTACAGCAACATATAATAATCATATTATCATTCCAGACTTTAATCCCTTCATTAAACAAGAAATTTTATGAACTGTAAGGAAGATAAAGAAATCTCATACCTGTAATTTGAAGCTATTTTAATGGCTAGAAATCCTGCACACGCAAACACACAGCATTAAAAAGGACATAGACAATTCTGACCTTTGCTGAGTTAACCGAATAACTTGGGAACTACCGCGTTCCACCCAACCATGACCCTAAACAGTTCCTCATTTCAATCCGGATCCCCGTAAGCTGGTTCCAACATGCAAGTAGCTTAGAGTTGCTAAGGTAAGGCTTCCCTATCTGGGATAACATGTTCTGTATCGATTTTATTTTCCTCTTGGGAGAAATTCTCTCCAAGAACTCTCTTGAGAATAATTAGGTAGAATGATGGAATAATCAAAAGATCCCCAAGCCTCTCTTTGGATAGTGTGTTTATAGACAAACTTTAGGAAAAGAGGCAGTTAAATCAAGAATAATTTGTGTTCTTGAAATATCCCTTTTTATTTAATTTAGGTGAATTTAATATTTATTTAATTTAACTTTGAAACTCTTTGATTAGTTCCCACTTTGACTATTTTAGGTATTTAATATTTTAATTAATATTAGTAATAAATAATAATACATAGGTCCTTCCATTATTATTTATAGTTACTATTATTGATACATATGCTTACTCTTTTATTCACATTTATAATACTTATATCCTTGTTTAACAATTTTACTTTAGGCATCATATAGAATTCTCCCTAATCACATGATATTTTTCTTTTTATTTTACAATCACTTCTTATTAAGACCTTTAGGTAGGGGCTAGGTCAACTAAGTTAGGAAACTCTAAACCTCCTTGCATGTTGGATTACCTCACAGAACATGGTAGTTCTCAGTACTTGGTGAGATACAGAAATTCAAAAATTCATTTAAGCAATTAAAAATAAGTAAGATGAGATCAATGTTTTATAATATTCGTTTTCACTCAACATATATATATTTTTTTAGTAACTCCTAATGTTTATCTAGAGCCCATACTGAAAGCTACGAAACTGGGAGTTACAACTTAGTGTGATTCCAGAGCTCCTTGATCAACACTAATGCTAGTATGTATTTGTAGGATACACCTAGGGAGACAATGGCCAAGGATCCAATGTTCCAGAGCTTATGCTCAACATCAACTTGAAATGCTCCAGGGCTTATGCCAAACACTTCCAATTCTTTTCTTTCCATGTGCTTTAGAGCTTCATGCTCAACACAAACATTAAACTACTCATGTGCCCCAGAGCCTATCACTCAAACAAAACATCAAATACTCATGTGCTCCAGAGCTTCTCACTCAAAACAAACATCAAATACTCATGTGCCTTAGATCTCATGCTCAACACTAACATCTCATCAATTATGTGCTTCGGGGTCTACGCCCAACACATGAAATCATATACATAAAACATATGCAATTGGTTCATGCCCAATATATCAAAAAAATTATCATTCTCATGTGTAGTGGGGTCTTATGCCCAATATACAAAATAAAATATCAAAGGAACATCATATGCAATGGGGTTTATGCCCATAAGTGTCAGGTAAAAAATTCAATATATTACAATGTCTAAACGTTTCTTTGTAGATCTCACATAGGATTTCATTAAGGACAACGACTATCCAAACCAAGTAGCAATCCTGGGAATCACTATGGATTCCAGGAACAAGATAATTCAATATTAATACTATGTTTGTATTTGATGTCACTGGAGTTGTTATTCCTAAAAGATATTTGATTTGATCCATATGAAATCAGCTTAATAGTTTGTGTATCCAATACAGATTTTTAAAATGCTCTATCCTTTTGTCATCCTTGGTATTCAAATCAAAATGGTTTGTTGCAAAACAAGATTGTGGGTGAAGATATTTCAGAATAGATTGAAGTCGTTTTTCGGAAATAAGGGTTTTAACCATCATCTCAGGTGATAGATCCACATTCTTAGTTAACATCTGGTAGTCAAGGTGTCAAGCATCTTAATCATTCCATATTTCTAGGATAACAATCGGATCATTTCCATATTTGAAGGTGAAAATCGGTAGATGATTTGTCAAAGACTATTCCTGGAGGAGAACATCTAAAAACATAGGATATATATGATCATTTTCATAGTTTTAGAGACTCGATGAAAATTTTCGAGCAACATTAGAAACTTACAAGAATGAAGATCAAAATAAACAGGATTGTTCCAAACGTAAATATATTTAATGAACAAGTGGTAATATCCAAAGCATTTAAATACTTCAAAGCAGAGGATTAACATCAAATAATATTTCCATATTTTGAAGATCAAGCAAATCCATATTTCTTGCAAATTATCTGAGGCTTCCTTTATTTTTAGATAAATGATAGATTTTTCTTCCCAGAAATTTGTAAGAATTCATGTCAAGAAATTTCTACATATTCCATTTGTTTGGAATGTAAATGGGTTCATCCCAGGAGGCTGAGAGTTTAATTAAGAGAAGGTAGAACCTTGTTTGTAAATACTTTAGACTTAATGAAAGAGATGACTCTAGTGTTTCATTGTTAGAGATTCAGATGAGTTTAAATTTAGATTGTTTTTCTCATGCCTTTCATATCTTGTATTTCGTGTTTAAATGAAATTATCATGGTGAAGTTTTCATTAGAGATCTATGACCGTGGATTCTTGACATAGTAAGAGTGTATGTTGTAATTGTTAGTTTTATCTATTGATGAATTCTTGTTTGTTTCCTTTATTTATTCCAAACTTCAGTCTTCTAAATTATGAGTTTCTAAAATGTTAAGTTCACTTTCCTCTTACTCATGACTATTGGGAGTAGATATTTATATCATTAGTTATCCAAAGGAAATTGAAACTTAACCTAGTATTCCTATATCTTCCAATAAATTATCCGCTCAACCAAACCGAATTTAGAGGTGCCTAAACTTTGTCCTTTAGCAGTACAGTGAAAACTTTAGGACTAACATCTCTTCGCATCATTGTCGGGGAGTGGAGGAATGAAGTTATTTTCTCAAGGTATATACCAATGACCAGATCTAGTTTTTGATGGTGAACAAAAATTGGACATGTGACATTGGTTGCATCATTCAAATGGAGGCTCCATGATCATAAGACTCCATTGGAGGAACAATCTTTCTGAAAAAAATATGATTAAGTGTAATGGAAATACCAGGCACCAATTGATCAATTTTCTCCATGAAAATTTTCTCTTTTTTCATTAGCTCTTTCTTGTCCTTTCCATTATGTGTGAAAATGATTATCTTGTGCTTCGTATACTATCAATATCATAATCCTACTGTGGTATATCCCTCCTTCAGAAAATAATATTTATCTACGTCTTGCATTATTGATCTTGATCCGATCCCTTCACTTGAAACTACTGTGAAAACTGATGTTCATGTTTCAATCCCTCTAGCTCATGACTAGTCATGTAAAATTGTGAATTATAGTGTTGATACACCACCCCTTCAGATCACTATTATACAATAATCTCATCGTAGTTCAGTCTAAGATCTTAAAAGGCTATAAACCATTGAAATTGCCTTTTTCTCTTCATGACTATCCCCTTCAAATTTCTTGATTATCTTCTTAAGTTTAGTGGAGAAAACCAAGTTACAATAGAGAAACACGTGGATGCTTTCCTACGTTTCACAAATAAGTTTGAAATAATTCATGAAGATTTTTTCATGAGAACCTTTTTCGATTCATTGCATCAAGATGTTGGGTTTTGACTTAGAGGTCTAGAGGTCGATTTAATAGATTCCTGGCTAAATTTTCATGATCCTTTTATAAGATACTATGGTACAAACAAATATTATAATCAAGTTCTTTATGAATTTTATGCTTTGAAAAGGGAGAAGGATGAAGTTGTTACTAAGTTCAATAGGAGGTTTCAAAGCTTTTATCTCAGTATGCCCAAGAATATTTGACCTTTAGAAAACGTTTCCATGTAATATTATGTGGCAGCTCATCATCATCCTAATATAACCTTATTTCTTAGAGAAAGGAGATCTTTATCCTTGCATCATATGTTTATAAATGCCGAGGAGATTGAGAAAAATATTTGTGCTTATGGAAGAATTCATTATCAAATATTGAATGAGGATTCGGATTTGGATGTAGGGGAACTAGAGGAGGAGTATGAATATAGTTCATCATATTTGGGCCTTCCTTCTTTTTCATATGCTGATACATATTTTTTAGACTTTAGTTTTCCCAAATATATTATAGTCAGTAAATCATATTTATCTTTTTCAAAGGATGATTTACATGGGGTTGATTATAATGATTTTCAGAATTTCATAACTACACATTCCTATAAAAGTTTTTTATTGCAAGATGATTTTATATGTATAATGAAAAGTTTTTCCAATTATAAGTATGATATTGCAAAGGATGATGATAATTTTGTTTCAAAACAAGTTGATGTTCCAAAACACTCTGCTATTAGTATAAATAATCATAGATTTTTCTTTGATTATGACATTCATCCAATTGATAAGGATCTATCATATCAAACCACAATGCTTTGTTTTTTCACAAAATGTTCGGCAGCAAATACAAGAGATTCATCAACCTCTGCTGGCCATTCTTGAGCCAAAATAGGTTATCAAGGAAGAAGAGAAGCCTATTATTTCTGAATAGCAAGGAAAGGTAATTTGTCTTCAGTTTTATTTTCCTGTGGCCAATTATTTGGAGCTAAAATGGGACCATTCCAACCTATGAATTTTCTTATATATACTTGCAACTCTATATGCATCTCTCTTTCAACCCCAGTACGTTGATGGCCAATACTCTTCTTGTTGATGTTGCTCCAAGAGACCTACAAAATGAATTATACCTTCCTCCAACCTTTATGAACACATATAAAGAAATGATAATAAAAGAAACATGAAATAATGATCTGACTAACATCATCATATGATCATAAACAGAGATTCAATCACACATTGAACAATGATTTGGGAAGAAGAAGGACATCACATATTTATNTCATGTTGGGTACCTCGCGAAACCTTGAGCTGGTTCTGCTACTTCTCTTCTCCAAAGAACTCATCCTCCAAGCTTTGCAACACAAGGAGAAAGCTTATAGGGAAAAGATGTGGGAAAAAAGAGTCCCAATTCCTCCAGCATAACAATGCAAAGGTTTAAGTCCCCTCTCATGGACCTCCCTACCTCTATTTATAAATTTCTAAAGAGATAGGTTCGAAGACAAAGTAGTTACAACTGAAGGATTTAGTTGCATAACTACCAAAACTACCCGAATTTTGAAAAATGTCTTTTTTTGACTTCTACAGGAAAAGCACGTGGGTTTTCATTGATAATAGATGCATGTGCAGGAGTTACACATGGTTTGTAATGTAAACAGTCACATATTTAGGTAACATTTGGGTATTATACATAGCAAGTCGCGTGCAACATGTGGGTTTCCTTAAAGCAACTCGCGTGTACATAAAAAAATCTCATTTTTAGGGTACTTCTCAGCATTTTCAGACATTGGTGTCTTCTAGAAAGTTTTATCTAACTTAGATACCTTTCCAATGGTGTGGAAAATAGGTAAAAAGGAGTTGCATAACTCCATATATGTGTCCTCCAAGTTAGGTTTTTTTTTTCAGTTACTTTCAGTAACTTTCATGAAGTTTCATCTTGGAAGTGTCAACATGCGATGGAATCATGGGAAAGTGGTCACAGGAAGAGATGTGTCATTTTGGGATATAATAGATGCCCCCTAATGTATGAAGTTAGAGGGGAAGAATATAGCTGAAATACATTACAAAGGAAATAGATGAGTATGGAGAGAGCAGATAATCCAAGATCAAAAGGCTCGAACAAAGGTACCTGAAAGAGAGATAAATGTCAGACAAAATTGATCTCTGGGACATACAAGTCCATATACAAATCATCACCATAAATATATAGGCGGACCCAGCATGTGTATAACTGATGAAACTATCATGGTCGCTCAATATGCAAAAATGCACCAATGAATAAGGTGGATCCATGCTCAACAATCGATCATAGCCACAAAAATAAAAGGTGGATCTATGTCTCAAAAAAATGTCATATGAAGTGTGACAAGGTCTTGTGCAACTCTCTAAATATCAAAAGATGACGATGCTACTGTTGGCCTAAGGTATTCAATCCAAACCACCCAAAAAGTTATGAATCCTAACCATGTGAATAAAGGAGTTGAAGTTGAACATGGAAGAAATCGTTTGATTACCAGTAAATGATGAGAATCGTTAACAAACACGAGGGAAACCACCATTAATGAAAATGGTCCCCAAAGTACCTGGTACATTCTCACAAGTGTCAATACAAGGACTTGAAGTCAAACACTTGAATAATCCATCAAGTAGGAGACAGTAAGGTATTCCCACTACCCAATAGTGAGGGAAATTGCCACTGATGACTACAATCCCCAAGGTACTGTCATAAACTCTAAATCTCATTCCCATAGAAATATGTGTTGCAGTCGATAGGAAGATATCCATTGGAATGAAGGCATTAAGGCATTTTACATAATACAACATGAGGTAATTCAAAGACTAATTGGATCTGGAACTAGTACTGATTTTCACGACAAGGACTACCGAAGACATGATGTGATGAAATGATACCAGGGAATGGCTGACACAAAAGTTCAAGGCAACTGTAGAATGGATGAAAAAGGTTTAATCCTTGAACAATGAACATGACACAAAAAGTGACTTAGGCAGCTTTTGACACAAAAAGACCAACGACACAAATCTGCAATGTAGGAGACATTGACAGATTCCCCATATAATTGGAAAAGAGACCAACTGGAGGAGTAAAAACTCTAAATCAGGATAAGGTAAAAAATTGAGACCCAACTGTTGATAGAATTAAAACTGGTGCTTCGTTCAAGGAGACAAGACTTTCTACCATGATGTAAAAACATGTGAATGAACTTCCCTTCCCTCTTTCTTGTAAAGATTTAACGAGGCCAAGAAATCCAAATCGGTACCTTCTTCATTTTTGGTAAGCTCTAAGAAGAGACAACATAATGCTTAATAGATCACTGATTTGTAGATTTTATGAGACCGAATTAGTGAATGCTCGATGGTGTTTTCATAGTTTAGAGAGTTTGAAAAATACAAAGGAGACTCTAGGGGGGTGATTTTTTGTAAAGTTAGTCTCCTAAGTTCAAAAAAGTATTAAAAAATACAAAGGAGAACTCTCTTAGCCCAAGTGAACTAAAGCGCACCTTTTTCATACTTAGTCAGGTAGGTCCAAGAAAGGTTAAATTACCACCTACCGAATGCACCTTCAGAAGTAGTAGATAGCCTTAGTTTAACGAGTGTGAAGAAAGGAAATATCAGTTGGAGATATCCATTTAATTACAAGAAATGGGACTTACAATAGTAAAATCGATGCTTTGTTCTTTAGGGTTTAACGAGCATGAAAAAGATATAAAGTATGCTCAAAATCGTTTTCATGTTTGGGTCCAGAGCACAAAAAAGAGAGAACTAAGCTCATACCGAGTGTTCCTTTTCCGTAATTTTAGTCTCTCAGGTCCAGAAAAGTGATAAACCTATGCCTGAGAATACTCTTCTCAATTCCAAAGAAAAGAGAGTGCTCCTTTTTCATAAATATTCCACATGGTTTGAAAAAGCGATAAACTACCACCAATGTGGATTTCCGTTCACTTATTCTTAACAAGACTAAACGAACAAGTTTACTTGGCAGTCAAGTCTATTTTGAGGAGTTAGACCTGGGCCTAAATAAACTCCATATCTTTCCCGTGAATTTTTAACGAGTCCAGAAAATTCAACTCACAACCTCCTTACTATTGTTAACGAGCTCGAAGGAGAGTATAAAGAATTCTCTAAATGTGAGGAGACGAGTGTTAGAGGCAGGACAAAATAATTCCAAGTGCAAGGAACAAGCCTATGCATAATGCAAGGAACACGAGTAGGATAAAGACACTCGGGGAACGTCTCCTCAAGGTAAAAGGTGTTAAGTTGCAAAGGAAAAATAATACAAGGCTGAGCGATGATGAGAGCAGAGATGAAGGCCTATACAATGAGCTAAAAGCGTGGAAGTCAACATCAGGATGATAAGCGTGAGTAGGGTACATGCAAATTTAGTTATGGATTGAACAGCAAGGAGAGGCCATTAAACAGTTGTGAATCCAACTAAAAATCCTGTCTTCAAGAAGCAACGACATCATAATCACATTCAAAAGAAAATATCCGATGTAGATCACTTTGGCAGAAACACATGCAACTTTTCTATCTTCTACATAAGGTGAAGTCAAAGAAGAATCAACTGAAGAATATGCTACAGTGACAAGGCCCAAGTATTTATGATCAATAAGATCAACCTCATAAGGAAAGAAAAAATCAACAAGGGAGATAGACTCTGCAGGAACAAACTCTCTATCACAAGAGTTCAAAAATCCATAAGAAAAATCAAACTCATCAGGATCACTGACTTGTTGTTTGAAGGGAGAGTCCAAAGACTCAAAAATACCAACATAAGAAGACCGATCCATGGGAATATCAGGCTTACTAATAAAATCATGGTTATACTTAGTCACAACTAAACCAACATCCAAAAGAAGGTCAGAATGTATCAAAGACTCTAGGAAGACTTCATCCGAAGGAAGGAGATCATCTGAGATAGGACCCATGTCTAAACTTTCAAATGGATTGATAGAGTGGAGAGTAGGCTCCATAGTCTGTATAGGATGACTCACTTGGTCAACTGTTGGGACCAAGTCCCGAAAAGGTAAGCATGTAAACAAAGGTTGCTTCTTAGTAGTAATTGAACGCAAAGGACATGAGGCCACATAGCTCACCCATGGCGGGGTAGTGTCTATAGAAACAATGGGAATCAATAAAGGAAATACTTGGTCTCTAGTTGGGTCAGGAGACAGATCAAGAAAATCCAACTGATCGATAGTGACAATTTCTTCCACATGATTAAAGTACATGACACGAAAGAATGTTGACACCACATCTTACATGGAATAGACATAATCATGTCCAAGGAGCATATTGAAGTCCAAGGGGTCTTCTATCACAATGAATTCAACTAAGACGGTCTTTTGACCCAAAGTAAAAGGTGTTTGAGAAATAATTCCCAAGGCTATACTAGTTCTTCTATCAAACTCCAGTAACTGACTAGTTGTCGACACAAGGCTGGGAGATCCCATGCCTCACCAAGCATGATAAGAAAAGATTCTAACTGAGGCTCCTTCATCAACAATAAAATGAGCAATCCTGTATTGTCCAACTTTGACCTTTATATGTAAAGGTGCATCAGAAGGAAGGTACGATTCAACTAGGCTATCCCAATCAAAGGAAGCAATCTGAGAGCTTGGTGGGGGTTGATCTGAAGAGAGTTCAATTTCCCCTTGTTCAGTAAGTTCTGAACTGGTAGTGAAGATAATGTGATTAGTAGACACTTCACTCTCCAAAAGAAGAGTGGGATTGATCAACAATGAAATTTATTCAACCGCTTCATGAAAGTTGCTCTTCGAAGGGAGAGTGGGATTGACCAAAGATGGCATTGGTTCAATCACATCAGGATCACTCTCCAAAAGAAGAGTGGGATCGACCAAAGATGATATTGGTTTTACCACATGATCAAACAAAGGTTGAGTAGGTTGTTGAGAAACTATAGGTTGTTAAAGAGAAGGAAATCCTTCAGTATTGGACCACACTCTTCGCACCTCTGCAATAGCAGGGCACTGGTGAGTAATATGATCTCCCTCACATAGCCTACAAGGGAGCTTAAGTTTGCACTTCAAACGACCCATTTTCTCAATGGTGTCAACATGACTAGAAGTGGCTTATTGTTTTCTCCCAGCATGACCTACAGAGGCTGATAGTTTTCCCCCATCATGACCATCAGAGGCTGGGTGACTAGGTCTAACCTAACTAAAAGAAGCTAGTTGTTGAGAGACTTTAGGATGTTCAAAAATGGAATTACCATGAAACCAAAATATTCATACCTCCACGATGGAAAGGAATTTATAAGTAATTTGGTCTCCCTCACAAAGCTTACAAGGAAGCTCGGGCTTATGTTTTGAATGGTTAGTCTATTCAATAGTGTCAACATGACTCGTAGTGGTTGATTATTTGTCCTCAGCATGAACCACAGAGGCTGAGAGACTTTCCCTAGCATGACCTAGAGAGGTTGAGAGACTGGGTACAACAAGACCTGTAGAGGTTGGATGGGTACCACCAGCATGAACAACAGAGGCTGAATGGTTAGGATCAACATGCTTTGCAGTAGTGGAGTGTGTGCCCCCAACATGACCTTCAGAGGCTCGGTGGATGGATCCAACATGACTTGTAGAGGTTGGATGGGGAGGTTCAACTTGAACATTAGAGGTTGAATGAGTTCCCTCAGCATGAAGTGCAGAGGCTGAGTGACTTGATGCAAGGTGACTTATAAAGGTTGGAAGGATCCCACCAGCATGATCAACAGAGACTGGATGGTGAACATCAACTTGACTTACAAAGCTTGAGTGCCTAGATCCAACATGACCTACAGAGGTTGGATGGGTGCCCCCAGCATGAACTATAGAGGTTGGGTGGTGAGGTTCAACTTAACCTGTAGGGGTTGAACGGGTTCCCTCTTTCTTATGTGTCTTCTTCCTATTCCTCCTTCTTTTACTCCTTTTAGACTGTCAGTTGCTACTATCGGTACTTTCACCACATGAGGTAAAAGGAGGAGGAGAAGTAGCTACAAGTGAAGGGGGAGAAATTTTTTGATGCCCTCAATATAAGGAGCTTACTTGAGAAGTATCAAGATCATTCATGATAGTTGGAATGGAAAACAACCACACTGGTATCCCTAGGGTGAATCTAGGCAGATTTAAGGTGGCCATCAAATGAACACCAACATTCCTTGTGAGAGGAATAGTAAAAGGAGTTCCTAGCATGGGGACCTCTTGGTTGGTATTCAAAGGGGTGTTATCCATAACTTCAAACAAGGAGACAAAGTTTGAGGTCGATAGACAACCAACAGTATAAAGAACACACCAGTAGAAAAATACCTAAGTATCAAACTAAGCGAAAAAAGATGCCTTCCAGAAGAAAGCTGATAGATGGTTACTTGGTGACCCTGTAGATGTTCTTAGGCATAGGTGGAGGAATTACCCAACCACTCTCCCACACCTGCTACTGGGGTTACCTTCCAAGCCCGTCCAAGGTAGACCAGAAATAGCCTTCCGGTACACCTGTGTATGAACCCTAATGTCAGAGAGACTAAAGACTACTGCAACTATACTAAGAGTCCGTGGGGACAGCCACAAGACTGATTTGTATGCATGGGCAGGGTAGAAAATCCTGAAACCCTATCAACATCGGCACCACAAGGGGCCCAAGAGGTGGTATGTATTGACAAAATTCCCCATATGCATAAAAATCATGATCTATGCTTGAACAAGGAATCAGAGGGTTATCTCCTCAGTCTAGGTCCTCACGCGGCCTCGTGCTCAAATTCTGTGTGAGAGGAGCTTCCCAAATGCACTAAATATAGAGGAGGATTTACCTAGTGATTGTCCAACTACATTTGAAATCAAGTACTTGTGGATAGTTAAAACTCTCTAGTCCACAAGTCTAGCCTGAGCTAGTTGGTGTAAGAGCCTAAAAAAGAAAACTTACTAGTAATTTTTAATTATATCATTCTTTTTAATTGGTTGTTACTAGTCATAGGTAATGGAGTGAAACTTGTATGGTGTTTTGACTCAAAGTTGAAACAAAATGACTAAGCAAAGAGAAATGAAATGCAAAAAGCAAAAACTATTCTTTCTTTTCAAATAGAAACTTGAAGGCCACAAAAGAAAAAATTCTTTTTTATTTTTTCAAAACCAATGATATGCCATGCAATTTAGACTAAAAACCTAATCGACATGCATATAAAGCAAACATGTTTTTTTCTTTTATTTTATAAATGCAAAAGAAAAAAATACCTACAAACTAAATGTATGCAGATAACAAGAACAAAGTAAAATGAACTCTGCTATACAACCACCAAACAAACTTTAGTATGCCCTAAAGTTAGTATAAACCCTACTTCGAAGGAAGGATTGCATAAGAGACAAGTCAACTACTTTGGCATGGTGAATTTAACCAACAAAATAAGAAGGAAATAAAGACCAATAAGATTATGAAATCAGACAAAGACTACTAATAGAGGTTGACCAGAAATGTAAGCCAAAAATCAAACCAAGAAAAGGGGGGTGGGGGGGATGAGAAAAGAGAAAACCATAATGCTACAAAGAGAGTTAACCCATACATAAAGAAAAACCAAAAGGCATGACACTAACTCCCTAGAGTCATGCACCTGCAGAGGACCCCAAAATACCTACCAAACAGCCCACAACAACAGAAGAAACCACAAAAATGAGAAAAAAACATTGTCTTAGGGGCACATGCGAGTTTCCCTACGGACAGGTTGCATGTCATATGCAGGTTGACAGTATAGAAGGTTTTGTGTACAAACCAGACATGCAACTTTTCATTCTTCAAGTCACGTATGGGTCAGAAAAACCCAAAACATATCAAAAACTTCCTTAGGAAGGAAGGGGAGGTGTACTATCAGGCAAGGAAGGTGTTCCTATGTGGCAAGAAAGACCTGAAACCAATGAAAAAGACTAGAAGAAAAATAGGGAAATGCCAAAAATACAAGGCTCTCCCTAATGGAGTGGCTAATTCTATTGTAGAGGAAATTTTCCTATGGCTAGGGTTTAAGAGGCCATCAACATACTGGGGTTGAAAAAGAGATGCATATAGTTCTGCAAGTATATATAAGCAAAGTTAGAGGTTGGAATGGTTCACACCTTAGCCAAACGAAGATTGATCCAATCAGCTCTTCAATCCTCTTCTTGATTCTCTTGCTCCAAGAAACCTGGAAAATGAATTATACCTTCCTCAAACTGATATGACCACATATAAAGCGATGATAATCAAAGAAACATGAAATAATGATCTGACTAACATCATCATATGATCATAAACAGAGATTCAATCACACATTGAACAATGATTTGGGAAGAAGAAGGNCATTCTCTTCAAGTTGGGCACCTCACGAAACCTTGATCTAGTTCTACTGCTTCTCTTCTCCAAAGAACTCAGCCTCCAAGCTTTGCAACACAAGCAACAATCTTCTAGGGAAAAGATGTGGGAAAGGAGAGTCCCAATTCCTCCAGCATAACAATGCAAAGGTTTAAGTCCCCTCTCATGGACCTCCCTACCTCTATTTATATCTTTCTGAAGAGATAGGGTCGAAGACAAAGTAGTTACAATTGGAGGGTTCAGTTGCATAACTATCCAAACTACCCGAATTTCGAAAAATGTATTTTTTTGACATCTACAGGAAAAACAAACGGGTTTCAGAGACAATAGTCATGTGTGAAAGAGGTACACACGGGTTTCAATGTAAATAGTTGTGTATTTAGGGAACACGTGGGTATTATATATAACATGTCACGTGTAACACGTAGGTTTCCTTAAGGCAACTCGTATGTACATAAAAAAAATATCATTTTAAGGGTACTTATGAGAATTTTCATACTTTGGTGTCTTCTAAAACGTTTTATCTTACTTAGATACCTTTCCAATGGTGTAGGGAAGATGTCAAATGGAGTTACATAACTCTGGATATGGGTCCTCCAAGTTAGGTGTTTTTTCAGTGACTTTCATGAAGTGTCATCATGGAAGTGTCGACATGCGATGGAATTATGGGAAAGTGGTCACAGGAAGAGATGTGTCATTTTGGGATATAACAATTTGCAAATTTGTTTTCAAGGTGTTGACTTGAACTAGATCAATATAAATAGATATGGCATCCCAATGGAGACAGACCACTGGTACATAGTAGAAAACATTGCAGTCATTGGGTTACAATGAATGATAAGTGAGGCAAGTTATATATGTTAGAGATGCTTTCAAGAAGAAGGCATGGGAATGTTCTTAGAGATTTGTAGGGAATAATCCATCCCCATTTAGAGACAAATGTTAGGACATAAACTTACACGTCAAAAATTTTATTTTTCGGGCATTGAATGAAAAAATCAAAAGGAGGCACTCCCCAAAGTTCACAAATCCAATATCAATTTCTCCAAGAGCCTTAAATCCTTGTATCATTTTGTGTAATTCTATCATCGTATCAAACCTCCATTATGGTCATATGAAATGTATGCTTGTATTTGTCTTATGTTCTCTTTGTTTGAATTTGAGAATGCCATGGGATTTCATCAAGTTTTTCAAAGTTAAGACTTCAAGAAATTATTATTTAGCATAAATAATAATTTATATATTTATTAAAAAAATTGACAAATAAAAAAAGGGGGTGATTTTTTATGTTTAAATTCCAAATATACTACAAGGTCCTAATTGAAACTCAACACCCAATCAAATATAAACCATCGATACTAAGTGTCAAGGTCAAGCATCAATGTATACCTATGTGTTGAGGTCAGACTCCACAAGTCACCATAGTGCACAACGTGTCAGCGTAGCACTAAAACTCTTGGAAATTTAAACCATAAATTTATTTTCTTTATTATTGATGTGGGATATATCCTACATACCTAAACTCAAGCCTGACAGTAGTATTGATTGCATCTTCGATGATCAGTACAGAGGACCATATATGACCATACTATACATATCAACCTATGGAGAGATAATTATTCTCACAGAGAAAGTTTCCCTGGGTATATTCAATGATGATTTATTAAATAAAAAGGTGTCAAAGAAAATGCTCAAACTCATGCCTAAATGAATTTCAAGTGTCATAACAAAGATGAAAATCAAAGTACCAATACCAAATGTTAAGCCCTTGAGGAGAGTCCTTTTGTGCACAAGTGATAAGCTAAGTTTTGCAGATGCAAATAGAGATCACTCAAGTGACGAGGATATACAACAAAATGTCAAATTTAAGCACCAATTGTATGGCATCTTTTGGTTTTTCTTCTTGGACTAGTTTTTTAGGGGTGATGTTATAGTTTCAGGCCACGAACCTAGTTCATCTTATGGCCATTTTCTTAAAATTTTGGTGTTGCAGTCTATACCCAAAACATTGGTGCTCTCCTTATTGCTTCTGTAGGGAGCCTTGCTAAATCTTACTAAAAAAACATGCAAATACAATTCAAATCCTTAGTAGATATGCAAAAAGAAAGCAGTGAATGAAATCTTATGTCAAAAACTAAAGGAAGAAGATGATCTCCTCTTGTAAGTAACTATGATGGGATACTATTATTATTGTGATATCGTATGTTTCTCAGTCCAAATAAAAGGATACCGTCAATAATTTATTCTCACCAATAACACAAAGTGAAAAGACCACAATAAGTCACTAGAGATTGCAGGTGGATTTCATGGATGTCTAAAGGGTACTTTGCAGATGTCATAGAGGATTTAATTAAGGACAAGGAATGTGCAAGCCAAGTATCAATTATGTGAATCATTGCAGATGCCAGGAACAAGATACTTCAATATTAGTACTATGGGTGTATTTGATGTCATTGGAGTTGTTATTCCTATTAGACAATTGGTTTCCTATCAATGAAACCCACATAGTAGTTTGTGTGTCCAATACAGAGTTTTAAAATGATATTTCTTTTTGTCATCCTTGGTATGCAAATAAAAAGGGTTTGTTGAAAAATAAGATTGAGGGTGAATATATTTGGGCATATATTGAAGCCCGTTTTCAAAAATCAAGGCTTTGACCATGATCTCAGGTGATAGATCCACATTCTTTGTTAACTTTTGGAATTCAAGGTGTTAAGTAGCCTCATCATTCCATATTTCCATGATACAATCAGATCGTTTGCATATTTGAAGGTGAAAATGATAGAGTATTTTTCAAAGACTACTCCTAGAGGTGGACATCTAAAAATAGAGGATATATTTGATCATTTTCATATTTTTAGGGATTTGATGAGAATTTCATAGCAACATCTGAAACTTCCAAGAATCAAGATCAACATACATAGGATTGTTCCAAACCTAAATATATTTAATGAACAAGTGGTACTCTCCGGAGAATTTGAATACTTCAAAGCAGAGGACTAACACCAAATATTATTTCCTAATTTTGAGGATTGAGCAGATACAAATTTCTTGTAAATTATCCGAGGCTTCTTTTATTTTTAGAATAGTGTTAGATTTTGGTTCCTAGGAATTTGTAATAGCTCATATCATGTAATTTCTACATAGTCCATCAGTTTGCAATGTAAATGGGTTTAGTCCAGGATGCTAAGAGTTCAATTAACATAAGTTGGAACTTATTTCTAAATACTTTGGAATTAATTAAAGAGATGATTCAAGTCTTTCATTGTTAGATATTCCTATGAGTTTAACTTCAATTTTTTTTTCGTGCTTTTCATATATTGTCTTTCTTGTTTAAATGAAATGATGATGGTGAAGTTTTTATTAGAGTTCTATGACTGTGTATTCTTTACATAGCAAGAGTGTTTGCTCTAATTTACCACATGTCATGCAATGTTTCATTTATATTTCTGAATTTTGAATTGGAAAGTATTTGTGATTTATAATTTTTCATCCTCGTGAATTTATTAATGGAGTAGTTTGCTATATTGATGAATTCCTGTTTGTTTCCTTTCTTTCTTCCAACCTCCATTCTTGTAACTTACAATTATCTAAAATGTTAAGTTCACTTGCCTTTGAATCATGGCCATTGGACATAGATATGCATATCATTAGTGATCCAAAGGAAATTGAAACTTAACCCAGTATTCATAAATCTGCCAACAACCTATCCACTCAACCAAACAAAATTTAGAGGTGCCTAAACTTTGTGCTTTAGAAAACAAGTGAAAACTTTAGGACTAACAATAGGCACTCGAGGAGGTATATACATATTTATGGTGGCATGTAGAGTCTTTTATTTATGACATGTATATAGTTATTTATAATCAAACAATCATCACTTTTTTGTTGGGATTGGACTCATATGATATAGTCCTGAAAAGTTTGGACTTTATGTTAAATATGTCCTAATAGTTTATGTTTTGCATGATTAAGTTTAATGAGGATGAATAGTTAGAATGGAACCGTATATGTATCAATAATTACATACACAATTAATTACAGTTTACAATATTATGCAGATTTATGGTGGCATGTACATACTTTTATTTATGACATGTATATATTTATTTATGATTAAAAAATCATCATCTTTTTTTTGGGATTGGAATCATATGATGAAGCCTTGAAAAGTTTGGACTTTAAGTTAAATATGTCTTGACAATTTATTTTTTGCATGGTTAAGTTTTATGAGGATGAATAGTTAGAATGGAATTGTATATGTATAAATGTATAAAATGATTGGTTTTGTATACGTTGATTCACTTTTGTGAATAACAAGTATGTATTTTTCCTTTGTGTGAAACAATACAGGTTGGGTTTCATATTTCAATTCATATTTGTTAAGATATTTGGAATCAAATCCCTAAGTAGATGTGGCTTTTAGACTATTTTGAATACATAAATACACATTTCATAGCATCACACTTATTAAGACAAAGAACACAAGGTTTTATAAGCATTGTTACAAAAAACACCACAATTTAATGATAATTTCATACTCACAGGACATTCATAAATACGGTTTTAATTCAATATCTTACCATACCTAAGTCATGCGAGTAAACACACTATTTTTCTTATAATTCCTAATAAAGGCCAATTAATTAAGCTGAAATTTTCAAATGCCAACTTCTGTTGAAAACTAAATCAAACTCAATAGGGTTTTCCTCAAGATGCTCAACATTGGTCTAAAGATTCATTTTTTTCATCTCAAAACTAATGTTAGGATTAAACAGGTCATAGAAAATCTCCTTGCAAGCTCCCTAGTGTCTAGAAAACTTGGTGCAAGCTCCACATTTGGACTCTATTTATTTCTAAAAGCAGATTAGTTTCTTGGTATGAATTCAAAATCTATCATAGTTGAGTTGGTATAGAAACATCAACCATTGATCCACAAATTACATAAACTACAATATTCATTATAACTTCCATTTCACCTTCTATGATTTCTTTTTTGAAAGGCTGAAGACTAGGCATTTAAATTTGAAAGGAAAGATAACAAATCCATCAATTTCTCAAATCTGGCCTTCCTATGACCCTCCAATTTAGTTATTGCAACAAGATATCCATTTCCTCAATTGCATGAATGTGTGATATGTATCTATGATTTCCTAAATGATTGAATGTTGCAAAAGAAACCTGCAATCCAGTCCATTTGGTAAGGGATAACTTAAGAAGCAAAACCCTTTTTTATGGACACGTAAAACAAAACACATATGGGTAAAGTAAAAAATTTATGGCCATGTGAAACAAAAATCTTATAGGTAAAGTAAAACAATGGGTACCTGTAATAAAATAATTATTTTTGTCATTTTAATAAAAATATAAAAATATCATTTTCCTTAAAATGGTGATAATTATTCTAAATTATATAAACCCAACTAGGTAATGGAGTAATTTACACATATATGGCATAAAATGCGACTTTTTCAGCAACAAAGACTCACAATATCAGGTTTAGGCAACTGGGAAGTTGGAAATTTTGATGGAAAAAATGGAATCTTTGTCTAAGTTGAAGCAAATAAAACTTAATAAGATGACATGCTAGAGAAGTTGATGCAATCTGGCGAAATTTTATTTTTTATTTTTAACAAAGTAGATTTTGATACTAATAGGGAATCTCTCGTATCTTATATTAGAATAAGAGAAAAGAGATGCCCCATAGAAAATGTGTTCATTGGTCCACTAAATAATGTAATTATATATATATATATATATATATAAAGGATTTTTCTTGAGATAGATACTCTACCTTATCTCAATCATAACTATTTGAGATAATATCTTATCCACACACTAGGAGCTAATGTAACTCTTATCCAACAAACTCCTAAATCCACTCAAGCAGTTCATTCATGTAGAGGTACTTTGTACTTGGTAATAACCAACACAATATCAAATTTTGTGATTAAATACAAGCACAAAATAAAAGTATGAATTAATTATTCTAAACCCCCCCTCAATGATGAGTACTTCTCATGTCTAGTGATGTATTAATTATTCTATAATCGCTCACAAAATATTATAAAATATAAAAATAAAGACTTGATGTGCAAGTAGGATGTCAATCATCATTATAAATATGTAAGTAACATGTATGAATTCAATTCATCATGCATATCGCATATGCAACCATTTAACAACATTCATAAACTATACATATTTATCAACACAACTAGAACACGCATAACATATTAAGTCTAACACCTACAGATACTTGATATTTCAATGGTAGTTTGATTAAGACTAACACCATTGAATATATTCATTATATCTACTTAATGGAACCAATATTGAGTTCATTCTTCACATCTCAACTATTAAAACAATGAACTAGATGACTTATAATTCAACAACCACTTCAAGACAAAGAAAACATGCAAGCTAGAAACCTATATAAAACACAATTTATTAAGTTATAAATACAACATAAGAACTATTTTATATTCAAAGATTATTTACTCTATACGTTTTTGAACAATGATCAAATAAACAAAGTAAACAAGCTAGAGACAAGAAAATAAATGACACTTCAGATTTATGTGGTAAAACCCCAGATGGGGAAACATCCATGGTGTGTTGTTTAGTCTTATAAATTTTTATAAATATACAAATTCATAGTACATTTGATTTCCTCACATAATAAAATATCACAATCCATAGTTCACCAACAATACCACTCAATTTATCACAACATATTCCAACATTAAGAATTCTATGTTCTAAACCTACAATCAAAGAAACATTTATCAATGAATTTGTTCCATTCACATGAAATGTGCTAGTAAAACATTTTCAAGAATAACATTATAACCTTCTATCGACAATTTATATTGTATATGCTTGGAATTTTCCCTAGTCTTCATTGGTTTCAATTGCAATTGAGCTGCTATGATCAAATGACTATATTCGACACATATAACATATACCTGGTAGTCCTGAAAAATAATATGGTCAGTACATTTCTTTACTTCAAATAAATGTCCCATAAAAAACACTGAACCTACTGCATATGTATAATTTGATGGATCTTTAAATTATTGCATCAATGTGCTTTTAGACCTAGTGCATTAGAGGAAATTTCAATTTAAAACGGGCCTTCCAAAAATAATACAAATTCCATGTCATCATGTATTAGCCAATCAAAATGCTTTAAAATTAAAAAAGGGAGCACCTCTTAAACAATTTTTTAATATAAATTTGAGGATAGGTATCATAAAAAAAATACTTTTTTTTCTTTTCTTCCTCCGAAATTAATAAATATTATTTTATTATTTTTCCTTAGGAGGCCCATTTTGAGTTGAAATTTCCTCCAATGCATCTTAATAAGTAACAATACACTTTTTTTTGAATTATATGTTGGTGCAATGACAAGGAAGACATCGCATTCTCTAACCATATCATAAACACGATCATAATATTTGTCAATCACAACCAATTCATTGTGATCTCTACATTAGTGAAACTTGGAAATGTGGGAAACCGTGTCAGTTCTTCATGTAACCAAGGTTTCACAAATTTGTTAGTTTCGTTTTGACAATCATCGATCGATTCCCCATTATCAATACATCTAAGAAAAAATCAAGAGTACTTTCATTTTTGAATTGATTCTATATTTTTCACTTTCTCATTCCTAATGGAATGTAAACTCCTTGTTCTAGATATTGCAACACAATTGTATGGCATCGATATATGAACGTCACCGATTGACATATCCGAAAAGTGCTTTTTCAAGGAAAACATAAAACTCGTTAAAAATCACATTTCACTTTAAAAAAATGCATGTATTTGTTTTCGATATATATATCTCTAAAACACACATGCATATAAATGTTAACAACATGTTATCAAATAATCAGTGATCATTCATATTAGTGACCATTAGACAAGGATGACAAGGAAAAAAATGGATAATCATGTTAATACCAATCTTGTTGAGTGTATGACACAAAAATAATTTGGCGTTCCAAATAAACAATAGATCTTGGATGTTATTGGGGTCTCACAAGAATGTTTGCATTCTATCAAAACAAATAAGATGGTGACTCTAGTTCTCAAAGTGGACCTCAAGAAAGTGTATGACATAAGGGGACTAATGTTTTTTGATGTTTATCCTTCTTCACAGTGGCCTTCCACTTATAGTGGTTTGTTGGATTATGGGCTATATTAATTATACTTATTTCTTTGTTTTAGTAAATGGATCTCTAACCAGTTTCTTTAAGAGTACAAGGGGCCTCAGACATGGTTGTCCCTTGAGTCCCCTTTTGTTTCTCTTCGTGGTGGAGGGTCTTCGCAGATGCATCAGACAAGCCAAATATAAGAAGACGTTGCATGGGATCAAAGTGACACCCATTCAGTCCATCACACTTTTGATGTTCATTGACGATGTGTTGTTATTTGGTAGTGGGACTATTGCAGAATGGGTCACTTTCAATTACATTATCAATATTTTTATGAAGGCCTCTAGTATGAAAATAAGGCCCCAAAACTCTTTTTTTTATCAATTTGTTATTGATCCTTTTGTCTTGTCACAAGTTAATATTTGATTTCCTTACAATTTGTGCCCCTTGGAGGAGGGATTTAAATATTTTGGATTTTTCCTAAATCCTAATCATTATGGTAAATCAGACTAGCTATGGACCATCAAGAAAGTGGAGAAGAGGCTGGACGATTGGTCATTTAGATGGATTTCATTAGGGGGAAGACTTTTCCAAGTGAAAGAAGTGCTTGAAAGTATTCATATGTACTAGATGTTCCTTGAACATATTATGGCTTCTATTTTGAGTGAACTAGCAAGAAAATGATACATTTCTTGTAGATGGGGGGTGGTAAAATGAACAAGATTCATTTAGCAATATGGAATAAGATAAATCTTCCTAAATCATTGGGGGGATAGGGGATAAAGTAAATCATTTGGTTTAGTGAGACACTTTGTATTAAAATATTATGGAGGAGATTATGTATTGATGGTCTATGGAAGGATATATTACATGCAGAATACTTGAAGATGATTCCTCTTATTCACTGGATCAGGTACTCAAAGAAGACATCTTCAAAAGCTTCAAATTTTTTACGGGGATTTATGAAGGTATACCACTAGATGGGGTCCTACCTCTCATGGAATTTCAAGGATTGAAAACCAATTCATCTAGGGATTGATCCTGTCTTTGGGCGTTCTTATTTTTGTTTCTTATCAAAGTCTCTCTGCACTTGGTTAAATAATAATGGTTATCATATGCCTTTTCATGTTAGGAATGTATCAGTTAGTGATCATTTGTATTAGTGACCATTAGCCAACACACAAACACTATCACACACACACACACACACATATAAACAGTCAAGGGATCATTTACATACATTCTCACATGAACGATCCTTTCATTGAACTCATGACTTAAATTTTGTTTGAACTAGTTAACAACATCAAGTGAATTTACAAGTCGAACACCATAGTGACTCAATTGATTTCTTCTAAGTGCATAGTTTATGGAGGCCCCAACACCATCATGCTCTCCTTTTCCATTCCTTGTTTCAAAAAACATCCATGTGTGGAGAATATCCATTGTCTTATGAAGGTGAGACAACCAATAAAATTACCGTGTTGATTTAAACTGACAAGTGCAGTAGTCATACCACACCCAGTGTTATTTAAAAGTGACTCCTCATCTTGATAATTATTTATAAATAATATTAAAACAATGTTGAATGAAACATGTATCATGTGTATTGTCATCACTAATTTAGAAATGGTACTCTTTAATCACTTCACGATCATTTTTATTGTTATCAATACCATCAACATCAAGCTTTGCATGTCTATACAAAATGTACAAAAATATAGACACTTGGTTTGAATAATAATATTCAGTTTGTATCTTTTTTTGTGGTGTTTTTGATGCATGGAAAAATTCAAGGTACCAACAATAAGGATTTTGTAATGTCCCCCTCTTGTAATTTTATTAAAATGCCCAATTTTCCAATTTTTTCACAATTTTGGCTCTTGACTAGTTTGATGTCTAGACCTCCAAATTGACCCAAATGCTTCCAAATTTTCTCTGAAGGTACCTGAATGATAATATAACTTAAATATCATTCTCATGTATGTTTTTTTACCTCCCAATTACTTTTTCAAACTTGTTTAATGTTCTGTTCAAAGTAGGAGTCTTTACTAGCAAATTGGGGCTCCAATTCCCCCTCGGTAATTGCCAAAAATGGCTTCACAAATGATCCCAAAGTCACTTGAATTTATGAACGGAGGCTGGGTATGTGTAAGGTAATTTTTAAAAGTCTCATATGCATCATGTTTCAGTTTATAAGTCTGTTATGACTCTTTCCAAAACAACCCCCAAGTCACAATTTTGACCCTTGGGGAAAATGCACCAAATCTTCTCCCAATGCAATAAAAATGAGTAAAATGGCTTCCAATGCTTAAGTACTGAACATGAAACTTGAAATAAAAATTAATTACAGTACATACATCATACATGTATCATATATACATTCCTCCATTCGAAATAATAAGCATTACCATGGCATATATCAAAATGGAGTGAAAATGGTCATTGTTTGTTCATTAAAAGTCATTTTGACATACAACTCTTGGGAATTTCGACTTGAAACTTTCTGATAATGAATAAAATAGAATATTGAACTTATTCCAATCATAAATTGACAATAAAAGGCTCTCCCAATTCGAAATAATCAGCATTACAATGGTTCACAACAAGATAGTGGGGAAATGGCACTATTTCTTCATTGTTCAACATTTTTATATGAATTCTTTTGGGTATTTAGACCTGAGAGTATTCTAAACATTAAATACAGAGCATATCCATCATAAAATAATATAATTAGCATTATAATCTTCCCCAAAGAGATCAATAGCTCACCCAAAGCGCAATCCCTCCATTGGCTTGAATATGGTGTGAAAACTGGAAATAGTTGAGAGAGAGTGTTGCAATAGAAGAATACAAATTATTTCCTGTAGCTTACACCTGAAAATAAGAATCAATTAAATCTCCATGAATTACTTGAGTGTCCTTTCCAAATACCAACTAGGATGGGAATCTTTCACCCTCTAAATTGGCTTAAGCAAGAAAACTAGTCATCCACTAGCTCTCACAATTCACAAATGACAATTTCAAAAATGAGAAAAATATTCTTCTCATGGCTGATCCCTGTATTTTATAAAAATTATTGGTATTCTAAGGTTACAAATCCATGCATAAACCAAATCCAAGTCGAATTGGTGTGGCTGCTCATGATATGCCATGTGGCCTCTCTCTTCACCTTCCCTCTTCTCCCAAATTTGAGTAGGAGCCTCTTGGCCTTCTCCAACTCCCAATTTCGACCTCTAATATGCTCTATTCAGTCCTGAAATGTCCGTATGTTACTATTTCAGCCTTCATATCTGAATTTTTTCATAACTGTCATAGAATCTCCATCATTGGTGTCATAGATGTCATAGATGTCATAAATGTAAGGGGAATCTAGCCAAGTGTCCATGAAACTCCCATTTGGCTCTTCCTCTCCCATGTAAGTTAAAAATCATCCCAAATTAAACCTATTAAGTATATGGACAAGTATATTAGCCTTATAATCCATCCAAAAACATTAGGCTTCCCATATATTAGAATTTACAAGAGAAAGATACCATTTAACATAGGAATTCTAGCTAGTGTGGGCTCCATAGTCTCCATGTGTCTTCATGCTCTATTACCAATTCCATTTTCTCTTGTATTTATTTAATAATATTAATTAATAAATATTTATCCCCTTATAATTTCTAAACATCATTTATTATCCCCCTTATTCCGAATCTCAAATCTTCCACCCCCAACCTAGGAAACTTGTGATTTTCCTCCTTGGCAATTATTTGACTTTTAGCATCCATTTGACAAATTTCATGAATATGGAAAATATGATTTGGCCATTGTGACCCAATGTAAAATTTGGGACATTACAAATCCTCCCTTCCCAATATTTCTTGTCCTCAAGCAATTTCAAACATGGTTGTTGAAGAACCTGCTTTCTGTATGATTCTTTGAAGTGTCCACTAAGCTACCCACTTTGAGTCTTTGAGATACCATGAATATTTCAGAGAGGAACCAACATGCTTGCTGCTGCACTACTCTGATTAACATCACCTTATTAAGTGGGTAATCATCTACCATACTGTTTGTTTCCCAAATAATTTGAAAACAATGGGACTAAAAACTATACCAGGGTCCCATTGCTTGCATTGCACTCCAATAATCAAGAGTGCTCTCCAACCCATACCATTTGGAAAGAGAATTCATGGATCCCATTTTATTGTATGCATTCTTCCAAGCATAATGATTGCATAATATATATCATCAAAGTATATAACAACATAATAAGAATGTACATCAAGGAGGCGCCTCACCAAGAAATCATGAAAGTGCTTATACCTCCCAATGAGTAGACTACCATTTTCCAACTGCATACAAGCTTCAAGTGACCAATAAAATCCGATCCAATGACATAGGTGTGGATCCCATGTCCCATTATTCTGCTCCAAAGATATACAATGTGCATCAATATAATCAGCCACATGTTCTTTAATCCAAGGAGTGAATCAAGAACCTCCACCAAAATCTGAACCAAATAATGCGCAAAGAAAACGTGAAGACTTCAAGTGGATCAAAGAAGTCTCATAAATACACCCATGAATATGTATATCATCATGAAATAATATAGGATTTTTGTTCCAATAATAATTTTCTTCAATCACATATCTCTTCACCCAAGTGTGTGATGAAGTTCCTCCAACATCAAATAGACTAGGCAAGGAGCAAGGAAAATCATGAGTCTCCAAGTGACTCAAGTGAACATCATAGGTGCACCCATGTAGATGTGTATCCTCATAATGTAAAAAATGATGCTGCTGAAAATGTAAATAATAATGTGCTCCAACCATGTCATCATAAAAATTCAATCTAGGAGTTCCATACTCCTCATGTGGCACCACCATAAAAAATAGCCCTTTCACCCATACTTCATTAGGATTAATGCTGCAAAATTTGGAAGTGTAGGATGTAGGAGAAAGAACCAACTCACCCAAATGATTAGTAATTGAAAAATTGTCATAATGTGAAGTATCCATAGGGGTAGGATTATTCACCTCTCTAGAAAATGCAAAAAATTCTTCATGGGTTGGTTCCAAGGTGTTGGAATTATGCACTTCTTCAAAAATTGTGTAACCATTTTCAAGAGGAAACTCAAGCTCCTCTTCCACCATTACTAGTGATTGAATCTCATCACTATAATCCTCAAGAACATCAAGAACCTGCAATTTTTCATGTTTTTTATGATCCATCATGTCATGAGAATCCTCCAAGAAATCTACCTTATGAAAATATGAAACATCGGAGGAAAAACAAGTGTCTTGTAACTTTTCAAGAAGTTGCTCATTTTGAATTGTGAGCTTATCAATAACTTCATTATTATTCAAGTAGGATTCATGTAACCATTCAATAATCTCAATGACATTTTTTCTATCAAAACGCAAGGACATAAAATTACCTTTGATGTTGCACATTTCTCTTTGAAACTTCTCCATGTCTTCAATGAATTATGGCTCCTCCAAGGAAGTAGCTCTCCAAAAATAATTTGGTACCAATGCTTGAGTGTCATGGAGTATTCTAAGGGCCTCTTGGATATTATTTTCATTCATCTTTAAGGACCCTTCAAGAAAATGAGGCTCCTACAAATGAACCTCCTCATCTTCTTCCTTCTTACTTGGAACAACTTCATGAAGATCAAGTGGGGATGGGGAAGTTTATATTATTTCTTCTTCAACTGCTACAAGGTATTCATTTTCAGGTTTAATGGAAGTTTGTCTTGCAGCAACACTTTCAAAATTGATCTCTATGTCACCAACATAGAGGTGTGAGAACCCATCAGTAGGTACTCCTTCATAGTTCAAGCATCCATCAGTAGATGCTCTTTGGTCGATGTCCATATTATAATTGGTTTCAGAATGATATTCAATAGTTTCAAGGTACTCTTCTTCCTTCTCATGTGATGTTTCCTCATCTTTTTCAAATTCATTTGGGAGTGAATTTCGATCCTCTTCATGTAATGCCTTTTCTTCTTCATCACCCAAATAAATTTGTAGCTCCTTGGTATCCTCCCTACTTGTGCATTGATTATTATTCCTTAATGAGTTCTTATTTTAATTATTTTTTATAAATTCATTCAACCAATCATTAAGGTCTTCATAATGAATAGTTTTATGTGCCAATTTGAATGCTTGCTTAACATGCCTGGACATATCATCACCACATGGCTTAATGAATTTATTCAATTCATATATAACATCCATAAATTCAATAGGTGCCAAGACCATTCTCTGATACCATTGTAATGTCCCCTTATTGTAATTTTATTAAAATGCCCAATTTTCCAAATTTTTCACAATTTTGGCTTTTGACTAGTTTGATATCTAGACCTCCAAATTGACCCAAATGCTTCCAAATTTTATATCAAGGTACCTGAATGATAATATAAATTAAATATCATGCTCATGTGTTTTTTGTGACCTACCAATTACTTCTGCAAACTTGTTTAATGTTTTGTTCAAAGTAGGAGTCTTTACTAGCAAATGGGGGCTCCAATTCCCCCTCGGTAATTTCTGGAAATGGCTTCACAAATGATCCCAAAGTCACTTGAATTTATTAAAAGAGGCTGGTTATGTGTAAGGGACCTTTTAAAAGTCTCATATGAATCATGGTTTAGTTTATACAATCTGTTATGACTCTTTCCAAAACAACCCCCAAGTCACAATTTCGACCCTTGGGGAAAATGCACCAAATCTTCTCCCAATGCAATAAAAATGAGTAAAATGGATTCCAATGCTTAGTTAATGAACATGAAACTTGAAATATAAATTAATTACAGTCCATACGTCATACATTTATTAGATATACATTCCTCCATTCGAAATAATAAGCATTACCATGGCATATATCAAAAGGGAGTGGAAATGGTCATTGTTTGCTCATTAAAAGTCATTTTGACATACAACTCTTCGGAATTTCGACTTGAAATTTTTTGAAAATGAAGAAAAGAGAATATTGAAATTATTCCAATCATAAATTGACAATGAAAGTCTCTCCCAATTCAAAATCATCAGAATTACAATGGTTCACAACAAGATAGTGGGGAAATGACACTATTTCTTCATTGTTCAACATTTTTACATGAATTATTTTGGGTATTTCGACCTGAGAATATTATAAACATAAAAATATAGAGAATATCCATCAGAAAATAATATAATGAGCATTATAATCTTTCCAAAAGAGATCAATAGCTCACCCAAAGCGCAATCCCTCCATTGGCATGAATATGGTGTGAAAACTGGAAATAGTTGAGAGAGAGTGCTGCAATAGAAGAATCCACATTGTTTCCTGTAGATTACACCTACAAATAAGAATCCATGAAATACCTAAGTGTCCTTTCCAAAAACCAACTAGGATGGTAATCTTTCACCCTCGAAATTGGTTTGAGCAAGAAAATTAGTCATCCACTAGCTCTCACAATTCACAAATGAGAAAAAAGATTCTTCTCATGGATGATCCCTATATTTTATAAAAATTATTGGTATTCTAATGTTCCAAATCCATACATAAACCAAATCCAATTCGAATTGGTGTGGCTGCTCATGCTATGCCATGTGGCCTCTCTTTTCACCTTCCCTCTTCTCCCAAATTTGAGTAGGAGCCTCTTGGCCTTCTCCAACTCCCAATTTCGACCTTTAAGATGCTCTATTTAGTCCTAACATGTCAGTATGTCAGTATGTAATCATGTCAGCCTTTATATCTGACTTGTGTCATAACTTTCATATAATCTCCATCATTGGTGTCATAGATGTCATAAATGTAAGGGGAATCTAGCCAAGTGTCCATGAAACTCCTATTTGGATCTTCCTCTCCCATGTAAGTTACAGTTCATCCCAAATTGGACCTATGAAGTATATGGACAAGTATATTAGCCCGATAATCCATCCAAAAACATTAGGCTTCACATATATTAGAATTTGCAAGAGAAAGATACCATTTAACATAGGAATTCTAGCTAGTGTGGGCCCCATAGTCTCCATGTGTCTTCATGCTCTATTACCACTTCCATTTTCTCTTGTATTTATTTAATAATATAAATTATTAAATATTTATCCCCTTCTAATGTGTAAACATCATTTATTATCCCCCTTATTTCAAATCTCAAAGCTTCCACCCCCAACCTAGGAAACTAGTGATTTTCCTCCTTGGCAATTATTTGACTTTTAGCATCCATTTGACAAATTTCATGAATATGGAAAATGTGATTTGGAAATTGTGACCCAATGAAAAATTTGGGACATTACAGATTCTCCCCAATAACCGTTCCCAATTAGATCGTTTACTATTTGGAATGGGGAATCCGTTTGGTTAGCGGCCCGACTACCATAGAATTAAAATAATGTTTTAAGTTTGTTTTATCGGTTGCGGACCGATCCACCATCTATGTAATTTTATATTTAGGGATGAAATGAAAGTGCCTAAACTAAATGCAAGTGACCAGTGAGTAAGAGCCTCGCTAGAGATGTGCAGGTTCTTACCTCCCGTCTTATCGTTCTTGCCACACGATAACTTCTACGAAAGCAAAAGAAACATCTAATCTATTCTAATCTACTCTAGCTAACCTATCCCCAGGGGAGAAAAGATTTATTAATTGAGTAATGTACTATAAAATGGCTAGTGGAATCCTACAGGTAGCTGTCCACATTCTACTAACATAGTTACAACAATAAAAGATAAACAAAGGTAGCTATGTTTTATCAACACATTCATTCCTCATTCATTTGCACGATATTTCTAATAGAAAAAATAACATCATTCATAAATTATAGAAATAATTCAACAGGTTGGAATGATCCCACATTTATGTAGCAAGATAAAACATAAATAGTTCAACATTCAGCAATCCACATAATCCATTTGGAAACCCATACAATCCTTCCTCCAACAAAATTCGGTTCTCTTTATTCATAAAAGAAGTAATTCTCATACAAATAGCTTTAGTATATGTGCGCTAGAAAAAGTCTCTTATTCTACTATTCGACCCCCTATTTATACATTTTATGAATTTGGGATTACCCCAGCCTTTTAGGCTTCCTTGACTCTTCGATTACAATTTTTTGTCCTCTAGTGACTTGCACTAGGAAAATACAAATAAAAAGAGATAATATACAAAAAATTCCACATACACATAAGATAAACTTAGGAGGGCCCTACTGACCCTCCAATGAAATATTTCCATGCAGTAGCTTCTACAACGATGGTCTTGAATTCCATAGGCTCTAACAATCTAACTGTTACTTCATGTATGGCCAACTGTGACTTTATCTCTGTTGCTCTGGGGGGGATTACTCTGAGCTGATATTCAAGCAGGAAATTATTGACCACGACTTTTGCAACCAAACTCTTTACCACTTTCTTCGTAATGAATTTAACCTGTTGTATCCTAATATCATCCTTGTGCAACCTTTCATGCAGGTATTTCAAGTGTTCCTCATCTTCATGAAACTCTTGGATTCATTTTTATGCAGAGGTTTGACATATATTGTGTGTTGTGAGCACCGTCTTATAAAAATCCACACATTTCTCCAACATTTTTTAGACACCGGAAGTTAACTTGTAGTAGCCTTGCTGTTGAAATCCGTAAATTTGAACTCAATCTTCAGGTTCTTAGGAGTCTTCTATGGCAGATGCGTCGACTATGCTACATTAGTTTCTGTCCAGGTCAGCTTCCCTTGAATAATTTCTACAATATCTAATGTTATTGTCCTAAAATCGGTTGATATCACTGAAATCTCTTATAGTCTGGTTTTAGCCAAGTTTCAATTGTACTTGGTATATTTTCTTCTGATCAGGAGAGAATTCTCTCGGAGAGGGGTGATATCAATTTGATGCTCATTTTATTCCTTAATTTGAATCTCCAAAGAACTATTTTGTGCCTCCAACTCTATAACTCCGGCCTTTAACTCCTCTTCTTGTTTATTAGCCATGGCCCTTTGTGCTTCTAGCCCTGAAGTATTACCCTCTATGTCTTTTGTTTCTCCATCAATAATGGTGTTTGACAGTACACAGGCCTCCTTTTCTGATTCTAAGACTTGTTGAGCCTCCTGGAGCCTCTCGAACTCTGAAAGGGTAGCCTCATGTTTTCTCTTCATTTCTCGGCCTTCACCCCTTTCTTTCATCAAAGTGTCCTTGACTCTCACCATCTTCTCCTTATACTGATCTATAGTTCCTTTCAAATTATCCACATTATAAGCATTTTCTTGAGCAACTGCTACACCAATTGAGGCCATCAATTGTGGATCTTCATCAGTACCTTTCATGACTGGTATTTCTGTAACTGTAGTCACCTTCGGCTAGGTGCATACCTTTAACTTATTTTCGACCCTCTGAACAATGGATTTCCTTTTAGGGTCCAAAACAACCTTATCCATGGATGAAACCGCATTTTTCTTGGATGGAGTGAAAGGTACTAGCCCTAAATCTGCAAAAGGGAGGCAACCTCCTATTATTATGTCTCCTGAGGTAGAAGGAGGATATTTAGGATTGTCCTCAGAAACATCCCTTTCCTGATTATCTCTATCTTTCTCTTCTTGCTCTTTTCTCCCATTAGAGGAAATTTCAACTCGAAATGGGCCTCCTAAAATGAATTCATAAAATAATAGTTAAAATAATAAAATAATATTTACTAATTTTGGAGGAAGAAAAGAAAAAAACTACTTTTTTGTTTGTATTTTTGACATATCTCCCCATGTTTTTACTCAAATTTTGATTGGGAGAGCTCGTTGGATGTGGAATTAAATTCCGCATCCAATGAGCTCTCCCAATCGAAATTTGAGTAAAAACTTGGGGAGATATCTCAAAACTACAAACAAAAAAAGTAGTTTTTTTTATGATACCTATCCCCAAATTTATATTAAAAAAGTGTTTAAGACCTATACGGTATTTCAAATTTAAAGAAATTTCATTGGCTGACACATGATGACATGGAATTTGAATAAAAGTTAAAAGGCCCATTTTGAGTTGAAATTTCCTCTAATGTCAGTTCTTCTGCTGCATTCTCTACCTCTCTCTCTTTTTCACTTGATTATTTTCTCGTCCTCTCCTCTGCTTCACTTTGCCTTTGTTCTTCCTCTTCCCTTTTCCTTTGGGCCTCCTTAGTTGCTAATTTCTCTACTTCCTCCACTATTCTTCAGGATTCTTCTTCCTTCTTCTTGGCAAGTTCTTCTTTTAGTTTTTGTTGCTCAGTAGTGTTACTGCTACTTCCTTTCCCCCCTGTTGTTATACTCTTTTTTCTAAACCTCTTATTTAAAGCAGTCATATTACATGCATTCAAATTTATTCATCCTTATCCAAGTAGTCCGAGTATTCAAAATTTTTCTTCACCAGTGCACAGTGTGCGACAACGTTTCTCTAAGAATGTTCCTATGAAATATTTTATCACTGAAGTTAAAATATTATAGGTCCTTCAAAAAATCTGGTGCACTTTTGAATTTTGTAAACATGTAGATGCCGACATAGAAAGGCATTGGTGGGTAGACCGCTTTCTTCATGTCAAACAGAAAATTCCTGAATCCATCCAAAAACAACTATCTTACCACTTCCTTATGCATGATGTAATCAATGGCATACTTAGGAAGTAGTGACGGGGCTTTATTCCCTCCATACATTCTCAAATAGGTTCCTTCTTTGGAGAATAAACAGTCTCCATGTTCACTTATCACCTCAAGTGCTCCCTCAGACATACACTTGCATTCTTCAAGAAATATCAACTGGTAAATTGGCATCAAAAGATCCTCACATATAAGCTTATAGAAACTGGGATACTTATGGGACCATAAGATCTGATATGTTTTCTAAATGGGGGTCATGGCATTGTTCCAACTAAACTTTAGTTTTGGGAATAGGTAACAGCACAAGATTCAATCAATTAGGTATTATCCCATGTAGAATTCATATTTTCTATTGAGTAGTCCTCTCAGTGCAGCATGTAATGCCCCGGTTTTGACCCCGTTACATTAGATGTATATGATGTATATATTGTAATGATCATGATGTGGAGCTAAAGGCCAAGGCCCCGCCATTGATCGGTAATGCTATGTTTTGGATTTAATTGTCACCGAAGGTCTATCGGGGCATGCGGCATATAATATGTTGGCCATCATGTAAATATGCATCATAATTAATTAATGGACACAACCAGCTACGGTCGCGGCAACTAAATAGAATGGGGCATGATTTCCTAAGGATAAGGGGGGTGAAATATTTAACCTATGGTCCAATGGGGAAAAGCCAATGTCTATGAGAAGACCCATCAAGTTGTCAACTACCTTTCTTGTATTTTTCCCCAATCATTTATTTCTTCCAGAATGTGGTTGAGTTAGTTATTGCATGGAATGGGAAGAGTATGGGCAAAGAAATTCGAATTGGGCAGAGACCCATTTTTGGAAAAACGTGTTCTGACTTCCTTGGCAAGAAAAGTGCCCAAAAACGTATGCCATTCTGCTATGCATCCACGTTTTCCATTTTCCTCACCATTCTCCTTCACGTTGGGGGTTTTGGGAGCAGCTGGAGTTTTTCCTGTGTTTTTCCTTCCATGTTTTTGGTTGCTGGCTTCATTTTTCCCATGGATGGGAGGTCGTTTTTGTAGTGCTGGAGATTGGGTTGTTTTCCTCACGTTTTGGGAGCTGCTGGTGCATTTTCCATTCACGTTTTTGGTAGCTTCATGTGTTTTTACCATGGTTGTGAAGGGCCATTCACGTTTTTAGCTGTCTCACCGACTATTGGTCTCACGCACAGGCTATTTGGGATGTTTTTCCCTGCTGTGAGTTGTGTTCACGGATAAGCTTTAGGACTGTGTGTTTTCCCCCATGTTGTGAGCTGCTTTGCTGTTACGTTTGGGGCTGTGTAAATTCGTTTCTCCTGTTTAAGCTGAAATAGCTAAATTGATTGCCTGAGTGCAATTGTTGGTCTTTGGACTGTGTGAGGAGTAAGGGTGTTGGCTTGGTTGCTTGATAAACCTGGTGCTAGAAACCACACAGACAGAGCTAGAGGGCTGGCCTTCTTCTCCATCACCCCTGAATAGCACTGGAAGGGAATGCAAGGCCTGAGGGACTGTGTAGCAGAGAAGGGACTGATTCCTTGTGTTGGGTGTGGATGGGTGTTTTAGAGGTTAGGCTAGTTCTAGTGTGGGTATTCTTGGCTCTGTAATGAGCTCACCAGCTTAGATATTTGCCTTCTCCAACTCCTGGATGGCCTGATAAACCCAACTTAGTTGGCTTGGCTGTGTTTTGGTTACCTTTGGCTATGTGTCAGCCTGCTAGTTCCCTTATTCCTTGGAGAATCATGCCCAGCTCGGGGGTGGCAGCGTTGCTGAGATATTGATGAGCACGCTGGCCTATGGTTGGGTGGAACATTGCAGCGACGTAGCTGGTTGCGAAGCAAAGCTCTCATAAGATAAGTGACCTTGTGTATTTTACCTCTGCAATTCTATATTTACTGTTAATGAAAATGAAATGAACATGTTGAAATAATGATTGTGTGAATGCATGTTGTTTCCGCTGTGCAAGATGAATTAATTAAGCTGTGTATGATGAACAATTGAGTTTGTGCATGCTACACTGTCATGCATTCTTCTCAGCATTTTGTTTTAGCAATTATGCAATTTTTATTTAAGCCTGTACATGTCCATGGGGCGGTTCACCCGGTCTGATAGAGCTTGGAGTCGCGTCCTCTTTGCCGGTCGGAGGCTTGGGGACATGACACTGCACTTATGCAAGAGGAAAAGATGCTGGAAATAATGTTCTCCCAATTGAAAATAGTGTCGTGCATAATCACATGATACATTAGTGGGATCCAACCTATCTTGTAGAGCTTTCCATTGGCCCTGCCAAATATTCTATTAAGCATCAGTGATACAAGTCTGTGAGGAGTGCGTAAGATGGAAGTTTCATATTCGCCAAAAGTTCTTTGTCTAAATGGATTTCCTATTATCATCATTAGCTTCACGCATTCAACATAGTCTAAACTAAGACTATCTATCCATTCCTCTGTCATGCTAATTTCTAGAACTGGTAAATTGCATGCTTTGGATATGTAAGCATAAGTGAAAGAGGAAAAACCCTTTCCTTCGATGCTGTATATGATCATATCATTTACGTCTGCTTTAGGTAAAGTTCAACCAATCACCTCAGCACAGAGAAACAATTTGGGTCATGTGGATGCCTTTGTGATCCCAGACCTTAATATGTTTTCATATAGTAGAATATCCTCCAAGACTATATTAGGGACCTTCTGATCCTTGATCATGGGGTATATTTGTCCCCATTTGAAATCTGGGTTGGCTCCACTTATAGCCTTGGTATCTTCATATATTATCTCTATTCTCGGCATGATTTCCAAATCTAACTCCTCCTCTATATCCTTGGCATTCTTCTTTCCTTTATTTGGCATGGTACTTTGTGGGGACTGTGATTGTGACGAAAAAACATCAACACATAGCTTAGTGGTCATGTGATTAAACCCATGCATTTATGAAAACAAAAAACTACTGAAAAATCCTAAGATATATAAAAGCTTTTAACCAATCATAGTTTCCCTACATTCATGGACAAATAACTAATATCATTTTTACGGAGTCCTCCATCATAAAAAATTTGAGGCTAGGTCAAAATGAAAAGAAATAACCAGTTCAAGTGCATGTTCTACCCACGGCCTTGGGAGCTCCAACCCTAAATCATCTAGTGTTATAAGAATCACCAAAAAACGGCTTCAAACCCAGCACACAAACCTCCCTTTATTAACTTTATTAACCATGAGAAAAACCAGTCTAGGGGACATTGATAACTCCAACCATCTAAGTTGACTTCAAAACTGCTAAACGAAGGTGACAACCACATAAGGAAAAAATGATTCTTGACGGAAACCCTAGGCCAGAAACCAAAAACCAACGACGGCTTGCTGAGCTCGCTAATCCCCCTATCGTCGTAAACAACTATGAACCAGGTGAGGAAAATCCGATGAAAAAATCGACCAGCCCTCGTCTTATCCTCAACATACCAAGGCTCTGAGCTATCCATGGTCAAGGCCAGAGTAGTAGAGGCAAAAACGGCTTGGAGCAGGCGAATAACTATGACCGATGAAAAAGTAGGTCAAATGAAAATTTTGGTTGGGTCATTTAAATCAAAGAAGACTAAGACCTAAAGAGGCTAAAAAGTAGACTTTAACCATGGAAGGGATGGAAAACCTAGACCGTACATGAAGAAATACCAAAACACTAAATACCAAACCCCATAAAATGTAAATCTCCACACTCCATTTTACCAAACTGAAAACACAACAAAGAATGAAACATACCTAGAAAAAGGTGGCTCAAAGGTTGGTGAAATGTATGGCTCAGATGCTGCGTAGACTCCAAGTGGCATATTTCCATAAGGCATGCTCAAAATTGGTTTTCCTTAACAAACCTTAACAAACCATAACACCCGTAACAAAACCCCCAAGGATATATATAGAAAAACAAAAGAACATGCATTTAATGCAGTGGTTGTGGCATTAAGACACATGAGAAAAAAACGTCGTTTGGTGCCCAAGTTCGAAACTCATTGGCTCCCCACTACATCGACAAGGGCAAAGTGAGCACCTTCAGGCAGTGTCAGCTCAAAACCAAATATCTAGTTGCAATTGTTAGTTTTCTCTATGAAATTCAGCCGCAAACGACAATGGTAGGCCTATCCAACGTTGCTGCAGTGAAGGACCGACTATAAGCCGTAAATGTTGTTGCCTTTGTTTTAAATAAAGACAAACATGTATCGACACTTTCATAGAAAATGTACCGAGAACACCCAACCAAACGCTTGTCGGTAGATAGGAAAATAAACACCCGATCAAAAATGAAATGCTGAGTCGAGCCGACACTTCGGAAATGAAAGGAATATCTAGCTGCAATGGTCGGCTAGGATATGGTGAAATGGCCCGCCGAAGAACTGTTGGCTTCAAAGGCAGCAATCTGCCGACCGTATCGACTCCGAAACTTGAAGCTATACACAACTGCTAGATAGAACTCAAAAATTGTTTCGACACAATGTGATATCGACTGGTAAGTGTTAGAGCGGAAGTCATATTTTTTCTGCTGTGTCGACAAAAATCCAAACTTTTTTTTCTGACACATCGGGAAAATAATTTTTTTTAACTTGAAGCAAAACTTTTCAAAAATTTGTCCAGAATAAAATTAAGTCATGAAAACCAAAAATTGAGAGGAAAATAAATCAAAAGATATAATTCTAAGGAGGGGCCCTAAAATCATCCAAAATTTTGTGGAGTGGTTGCAGCAACAACAATTGGCGACTGGCTGGTGAGCACATATCTCTCAAAAAACTATCTTTCAAAATACAAACTGCTTCATGGAATTCATTAGAGTATCTTATCTCAGTTTTTTCCAAGATTATATAAGAGTGTAGAATTTTCCAGGAATGTAAGATCCAAAATATCTCATTGATTTTAGTCCCTTGGGGTGTGGTAACTAGCTTCAAAAGTCCCGACAAATCTTTTGGGGCTAGAATGTGAAGTTCATTTTCCCTATGTATTTGGTCACTGCTATATATATGACACCACATGATCGTGGTAGAGTTAAACAAGTGCATTTGTTTGTTCCTCATTCCCATGAATTTTTCATTCTTTGATGCTTAAGACTTTTATCTTTTGAGTATTCCTTGATTTCTCCTTTTATATTTGAGATTCGATTTAGTTTATTCCATCCATAGTGTCCTTTTGTGTGAGTGATAATTTGCTTCAGCTCACAGATGAAGATGAACCTTTTGAGCAATCAATCATTTTACTGATTTATGTTTTTAGTATATCTTTTGATATATATTTTATGTTTTGGAATTTTCACTAGTACAAAAGCGCGGATTTTTCCACGGAGGTTTTCCACGTTTCTTACTTTTTGGTATAAAATCCGATGTAACAGGAACGAGGCGTCATTGTATCCACGCTTGGACTCTTAGCCGTCTCTGTATCCACGCCTGGACTCTTAGCCGTCGCTATATCCATGCCTAGCCGTCCCTGTATCCATGCCTGGACTCTTAGCCGTCGCTATATCCACGCCTAGCCATCGCTGTATCCACGCCTTGACTTTCTACCATGAATTGTAAACATTAGGTTGAAAGAACAATATTTGAATATAAGTGTTTAACTTATTCCAATTTCCTTAATGAAATCCAAAGGTTGAAAGGATAAAATATTTAACAATCGAAACTATAAATGTTGTAGACTCTGACCCCTTCGTTTTCCTGTCAGCCTTCTAATAATGGAAACAATAAGTACAAATTGTCTCCCAATATATGTAAACAAGGGAATCCCCTGACGGACGTTCATGAATGAGGGACTGGGAGTGCAGTGAGCTAGCAAAGAACATGATTTCAACATCCTTGCTATCGCAAACCTCCCAAACGTGTGTTTATGATTAGTCTCCCTTGTTGACTTTGATAGACACTAGACACCCAACTTGTAGTGATATTTGTTGGAGAATTTTAAGTTCTTCCTTATAGTGGACTAATAAATACTTAATCTTTTCGATAGGGCTAATAAACTCGATATAGATTGGTAGGACTATCCATAATCTACCTAAAATTGAGGATTTTGTTTGATCACTTCGAATAGGGATATAAACTCGATATACATTGGAGGGACTATCCATAATCCACCTAAAATTGGGGCTTCTGTTTGATCACTTTGAATTGAGCATCTGGGGAGGACATGATTCAATTCTAAAAATAACTGCTGAACTTAGGGTTAATAAAAAAGTTGTTGCCTGAAAGCATTAGGTATTACATTCTTGGGTTTTTATTTTAGGTAGGCCCAATCACACTTGACCAATAGAGCCACCATCAAGCGGAATCAATCCTCCATTCGAAGGTCCTTCCAAATTCCAATGCCTTATTTTATCAAAGACCTAACAACTGAGTATTTCACCGGCCCGACAAAGTTGTCCCTTATCTAAGTTCAATAAACTATATGCTCCAGGGATCCGGAGAGTACATGGTTTACCTCACTAATTCCATGTAAATGTTGAATCACTTGGGATTTCTTCTTATTGTCATTTCTTTTCTATACATTGTTTTTAATAAATAATAAAATTTTGTTGCACACCTACTGTTTCAAATGAAAAAAAATTCATTTTTACATGTCAACATTGAAAGGGCTCAATTTCTCACAACCCTTCAAAGTGAATTGAAACCCTACCCTTCAAATTTGATCCCTGGTCGGAATGAAATTGGTTTTGTCTCGCCCATATTCCCGCCAATATTCTTTGCATAAATTCAAAATTTGCAGACACATGCAAGTTCCATTGCTGGCTGATCCAAATCGTAATGCAGAACCAGAATGGGATTTCATGAATCCGATGTACACCAAATCTTACACATCTCTGCTACAAGCGTGTACTCACATTAAATCACTTGAAATTCTACACACCCATTTGATCATAAGAGGGCTCGAACAGAGCCCTTTTTTGGGTGCCAAGCTCGTGACCATGTACACCATGTTCGGCTGCATCGAGGATGCACACCATGTATTTTAGCTCGTATAAATACACTATTGAAAGCAGATAAAGAACCAAGTAGATAGTTTAAAGAAGAGGTGCCTAGTACATGAAAAAATACTTTTTCCATTTTGGCCAGAAAAGGCATCATTACGCTTCCCAGTTTGCTAATCTATTTCACAATTTCTACACATTTGTTTTCCAAACTATTTAATGGAAATCTATAAGAATTAATTTCATTTATGTTGCATGTTTGTCACATATAGGTATCAATTGTTTCTTTGCTACTCTCAAATAAAATTCCTCTGTAATTAAAAAAACCTCTCTACAACAACAATAACATTTTACTCCAACTATAAGCAATGAATTTCCATTAAAGAACCCCCACATTTGCAGAAATCCTAGCACCTGCTACTACCTCCTACCTTTCTTCTCATAATTAAGGTGCAATGTGGATACACGTTAAGATTAAGAACGAAATATATAGAGGAGTTCTCACAATCATTACTATGGTAATCTCAAATGACATCATATCATAGGTTCAAGATGTAGATACCTCTCAATAAGATTGGGATACATTGAAAAATTGCTAAGAAACCTATAACACAAACCCTCAACACAAAGTGGTGAATGAAATGGAGGGAAGAAAATTGGTGGGGGTTTTGCTTCCGCCCTCAAATCCCCAATATCACTGAAGACTTCGCAGCAGAAAAACACCATTGTCATTTGATTACACTTCATATCCTTCGCACCCGATATTATTTTCTTTGTGAATTTCATCCAAAAACCCTTGTTCTCTGCGGGGATTAACAAAGTAGAGAATAAAGATGTTTGGCATGTAGAGTCGGTCGGATGGAGGTTCTCTATTCTCAGGAGGTGGTTTTATGCCCTCTCAGGCCACCCAAGTTAACGAAGGAATTTTTTCCTCTGTGAGGGTAAGCGGATTTTCCTCTCAGCTTAGGCGGTTTTAGGGCTTTCAACCTCTGCATGTTTTGGCAGTTTAAGGAGCCCAACATTCAATCAAGCATGGACGGTTTCGCAGAAAAGCGGTACCAGCACCGGGCTTCTTCCATTGATGGTAAAATCAGTTATAGCTTCCTTAACCTGTTCCAAACATGTATTTCTTGTAGAAGTAAAACTATATTGCAGTATACGATTTTTTTTCCTATTCTGGGTCAATGAATGAAGGAAAGAATGGGAATAACGTGCTTGTATTATTTCTCATTTATGTTGATTTTGTATATTTTGAAAATTGTATCTGGATTCTTATGAATTCTTTGATCTTGTGCTCTTATGAGTTTATATTGAGAAAAGTGAACTTGTATGTATCCTTCAAGGTGGGAAGGATTCCCATGATTCTGTTCAACTAATTTTACATACATTGATTTTCCAAAAAGGGCCCAGGGAAGCCCTGAAGTTTTTAAATTCGGCACAACATACTCTAACAGAATGGTTATCTCGAGAAGGGCTTAGTTTGGGTTTGGATGATGTGCATCCATTTCATGACACCACTTCAAAAAAGTATTTGGTTGATGCTGTTAATAAATGTGTTGAAGATGTGGCTCCTCGTATGAAGCATACGATGCTCTCAGGTTTAGAGGATGCAATAGTCCCCTATGTACAGAATCATGTCCACCATACAAATAACATTATATCAAAATGCATCTTTAAATCTAACTCTCTCACTGTAATTGTTCAGGTTGGAAGTGGGCGTTCTATGAATAAAGTAATTCAGCAAACTAGATTCTTAGGAATGTAGATATTTAAAGGAAATGAACTTTTACCTAGATGGTGGAGTAACTGTCTTTTTTCGTCGTTGAACAACAACTCACCTCTCAATTCTGAAGTTAATTTTTGTGAGGCTCGCGGCCTTATTGTATCCTCTATTACTAATGGTTTAAAGCCTCATGAAGCATTTATTAATGCAATCTCCTCAAGAGAGGCACTTTTTAGCAAGGCAATAGAGGTCAAGGAACCGGGAAGACTTTCTAAGCAACTTATGGCATTTCTTTGGGACATCATTATTTGTTATGATGGTACCATACGGACCACACAGGGAAAACATTTGGTGCAGTTTCGGTATGATTTACGACCTATGACACAGTTATCAGAATGGAAAGGCGAGAAGACCAAATTGAGGAGACATCTGCAACCTGGAGATCCAGTGGGAATACATGCTGCTACTGCTCTAACAAACCCATCCTATAAAGTTCTCCTTGATTCTGGTCAAGAAAACATATGCTCATGGTATCTCCTCAAGGTATTATAACTAGTAAGTCACCTTTCGGTTACGATTTATCCATCATTTTGAGTGTTTTTGAGTGTACACAGAAAGATGTGTATGAGCTCTAAGTTTTCCTATTTATTATTTTTATCTAAACAGGAAGCGTTAACCCGTAGATTCCGCTCTAAAGTGCAATTTCCAGATCAAAAGGTTATCCTTCGTCTGTGAGGTTTCCATTGTAATCATGCTTACTGTTCAGAGAAGACTGCACTACAGATCTAGAGCCATTTACAAAAGGTTCCTTTGAAAATGTTTTCAATCTCTGTTGAAGTTGGGTAAGTACATTGTCTTAATAGGTATCCTTCTTTGATTCTTTGAATGTTGCAGACAACCCAAGTCTGCTGCAACTCTTTTTACTCAGATTAGGTTTAGTACAGGTATGCACTCTGTTTCCAGCTTAATGAGTCAAAATAACAACTAACGAGAGCATTCCTCTCAGGAAATACAACCCAGAAACAACAATCTCTGAGCTCACAATTCTAGCAGAATAATTACTCAACAAGAGGCTCAAATTCCAACAGAAGAATTACTCAACAAGAAACACCAATCTACAGTAGATAACTTACAATCCTACAGAAAATCTTTGATCTCTCTATTGGAATCAAACAACTACCCACTACATCCACAAGGCAACTCAGGCCTGATGAACACTGAGACAACTAATGGCACGCTTGCCACATGATTGGTGTTCCATTAGTATAGCATAATATGAATTTTTCATAGAACATAATAGGAATTTTCAGAGTAAATGGAGAGGTACCAAGTAACTGACTGAGACAGCTATTTCCTCCTACCGCAGGCAATCTGCTGTATATGCCACCCCCTAGCGAGGCTATGATACCACCAGGGCAAAGAATGTTGCAGACAACCCAAGTCTGCTGCAACTCTTTTTACTCAGATCTGGTTTAGTACAGATATGCACTCTGTTTCCAGCTTAATGAGTCAAAATAACAGCTAACAAGAGCATTCCTCTCAGGAAATACAACCTAGAAATAGACAATCTCTGAGCTCAAAATTCTAGCAGAATAATTACTCAACAAGAGGCTCAAATTCCAACAGAAGAATTACTCAACAAGAAACACCAATCTACAACAGATAACTTACAATCCTACAGAAAATCTCTAATTTCTCTCTTGGAATCAAACAACTACCCACTACATCCACAACGCAACTCAGGCCTGATGAACACTGAGACAACTAATGGCACACTTGCCACATGATTGGTGTTCCATCAATGGACAGTGCCCTTGGCATGCACAGCTCCTCTGAGTGTATCTGCAATGATTCTCTAAGTGTCTCTGGATCTGCCCCCTTCCCGAGACTCTGGTTTCCCTATTTATCACCGAACAGGTCTGTTGAAAGCTTAACAAGGACCATGCATGCAATCTTCAACAGAGTTCCTGAAATTGCTCCTCTAACTCAGTGCAGTTGACAGCAAGCATATTGGAAGTAGCCACATATTGGTCACCAGCTAGCTGAATTAAGGAGCTCTGCATATGTTGGAGTACAATGCATCTTCAATGCGTGTGCTCCTGCATCAAAGAAGAAGATACGTAGAACTCTCACAACAGCTTCTCCAACTCAAATAAGAGAATGATTTACCATCACCACTGCTGAGATCTTAAATTGGACGAGCTATTTGGCACCCACAATACCTGCCCTCACAACACAAGGAGAAACTCTTTATTTTCTGCTTAGTAATCCCTCAAAAGTCCATAACTCCGGTGCTTTTCAGTGTTTGCATAGATAGGTACAGATAGCTCTTCATTAATTTCCAACATAGTTTTTCTTGGTTTTGGATTCTCCCTAGTTTCTAATGGCTTTCTCTCATAGTTGTTCTACTTCTTATTACGGTGGTCTCCTCTTCCCGAGTTGAACTTTCATTTTCTCTCCTCTACTCCAAAAACTAGCTCTCTTTTCCAATTCGAGTTTTCCCTTATTTGCATACATGAAGGGTGCCAAGGAGAGTCCAATTCCTCTACTCCAACCGACTATGATTAACACCATGAACTGATGAAGCCCATTACAATTTTAAATCTAGGTACAAGCAATATAGTTTGAGGAAATACGAAGTGTTTCACATCTGGTCTATTTGTATGACGATCTGGTATGATCATTGAACTTCCACTTGAAACCATAAGCTGAGTAGTCTATCCACCCCACTGTAGTATGCCACGCCATTAGATGCACTTGACTTCTTGTTGCACTTGCACCTAAGTAATTTGCACAGCTGAACTTGTCACACTAATGGACTCTAAAGTTACCCCTACCATGTGCACTGTGTCCATGCACAACTTGACTTGACACTCTAATGGACTCTAAAGCTACTGCTATAATGTGCATGCCCATACTCAGACAAGTATTCTAGGTTCAACTTCCTCTAGTGTGACTGCTTTCATCATGGACTTTATAATTGATCTTTGTCTTTTTCCTGGTTCAGTGGTGCCAGAAAGTTTACTCAGAAAATGAGCACTATATAGGTGTATGGTAGAACATAATTGCATTATAAACAACGTATCTGCAATATTGGTGAAAATTTGTGCCCACCGGAACATTACATTATAAGACCTGCAAAAATAATAGCTTGTTCCTAGCCGTATACATGGCATAGCTTGTTATTATTACATGGCATAGCTTGTTATTAAATACTATGTGCATTTCATATTAATTTAATGGATTTTCAGTTCGCACAGGGTAGTGGTGTATTGAATTTGGTGTCATTGCTTTATGTGCAGGAAAGGTATTTCCTCTTCAGCACTACCGTACAAGAGGACTCCCCCAAGTTGGATAAAGATTTCCTCTCAAGATGTAAGTTGCAGATGCTATTTTAAAGTTTTCTAGTTTGCATTTTGATGATTTTTGCATGTGGTTTTGCCTACTAGGTGATGCTACTAATGTAATATTAAATTTTAGAATATTTGTGATGCTACTGCTATTTTATGGTAATATTAGATCTTCACATATTGGTGATGCTACTATTGTATATGGTAATGTTAAACCCTAGCATATCGGTGATGCTACTATATTGTAATATTAAACCTTAGCAGACTGGTTATGATTTTCTTTAGATGTTTTTGTATGAATCTTATTCATTGTGGCTTGACTATTATGAATATTCCTTGATTTTCACTGCCAAGTTTAGTGATTTCTCCAATAAATTAATAATGCATATCTCTAGCGTGGCATTTGAAGGCATTGTACCTATAACTTCCCATATTGTCTTTTTTATCTGCATGTTAGTCTGGTGAGTGATGGATATTTTATCCAGTAATCGGTTCATCATTGCTACATCCTCATTGCTAATGCTATCTTGGATATTTTGCTTTTCCAGGTTGAAGATAGTATCTGTAAGTTTGCGAAGAAGGGTTTGAACCCCTCACAAATTGGTGTAATCCTTCATGACTCCCATGGAATTGCACAGGTGAAGAGTGTCACTGGCAGTAAAGTCTTGCGAATACTGAAGGCTCATGGTGTGTGCTTCAATATTTGGTTTACCATAATGATAGTGGGATTTTTTATTTCTTTCTCTTGGCTTGTAGCTTAGAGCTTTTATATTGTATTGTAATTTAATCCAACTATGTGGCTGCCTCTAACGAAACTGCACCAGTGCTTCCAAGTTGAGAATGAGTATCAATGTGTGGAGGACTAGAGCTATACACATAACCCAAGGCATCTGAATAATTTTCCTCTCCAATGCTCATCCCACCCTGCTTCCTGGTAGCTTGACAGATGCCACTCTCGTGATCTCTTAAAGTAATTTGCTTCCCAGCATTGAATTTCCTGTGAGGTCTCTGTTTTTGTGTCTTCTAGATTGCTTTGCTTAAAGTGAGATGAATTGGGTGACTGAATGCTAATATACAAGAAAAATGCAATTGATGTTGATTCTCTGCCGTATTTCCATTAACCATGGCACCTTTAATACTTACCCACTAGAAGATGAGTAACATTCCTTCCTTAGAAGTTAGGACTGACTAGACATGATCTAAAAGCTGTAAGTTCTTTTATTTTATTGCTGATAGTGAAAATGCCAAATATTTATCAACTCGTGACAATGCACTTAGTGGTGTTTTTCGTTTATATTATCATTAAATTATCAAACTACATCATTCTGACATTATGGCATATGCTGAAAATATGACTTTAAAGAAAATAAATTTTACAAGGGATTACAATTTTGAGCATAGCTTGAATAGAGTAAAATCAGTTATAGCTTCCTTAACCTGTTCCAAACATGTATTTCTTGTAGAAGTAAAACTGTATTGTAGGACACTAAATTTTTGTACTGCACTCTGTTCTGGGGCAAGTGAGGAGGACACTAAATTTTTGTACTGCACTCTAATCTGGGTAAGATCTTATCTCTTAGGAGGTTCTTAAAATCCATTGTGTATCTCACTAAAAAGGCTATTATTCTATAGAAACATTCTATTTCTAATATGATTTCTTTGTCCAGTGCTTGGGTGATCTCACCAGAGTGGATGAAAGCAAGCTACAGGGAAGGTAAATTTGTTGGTAAGCTGCAGGATTCATATTACATTTGTATATTTTATATAAAGTTGAAAGAATAACCTTGCAAGTTGCACCTTCTGAAATCTTATGTTGTGCTAAATGCATCTTAGGTGAAATGCCATATATCTTGAAGGATAAAGATTTTGAGTCAAAATATGGTCTAAAAGTGGAAGATGTGGTTCTCAAAGCATGTGCTAATCCCCGTGAGCTAATCAAAGGTTTTGATGTGTATCTTACACCACATGTTCAGCCAAAAGTGGAGGATCTTTCAGCCATTATCATGGCTGCAGGTGGCAAGGTAAGTATGTTTCTCATCATTAATTTTTCCATAATAGTGTGGCATCAATCGTTGCTGACTTGAAACTGGCTTGTTCATGTGTTTTATACAGGCTGTGCTAAGTCTAGAAAAAGTGCAAAACCCTTCACACACTTTTGCTTTAACATGTGAGGAGGATATGTCAGAAGCTTTGGCAGCAGCAACAACGGGGATGCCAACGTATACCAACGATTGGTTCATGTGCTGCATTATGAGACAAGAATTTGACTTCACAGCTCCACAATTCATAGAATCCTTATAACAGAACGAGTTCCTTGCTTCACATGCTATCAAATGTACTTTCCTGTAAATATCATTCGTCCTGCTTTCTATAATGGAATACACTTGACATTGTATTTGAACTAATTACTATGTTGGAGTTTCTTTCCTGTTTATATTTATAGATCAGTTTCTTTTGTAACATCTATAATCTGTATAATTTTTTGTACTCTATCTTAGTAGTTTCAAGTTTAAATCATACACAGACCTTATGAGTTGTTCTTCCATTTCGTTCTTTTTTGCTTGTATACTAGTATAAATATTCATGGCTGGCAGAAATCCAGGAACTTCATGGGGGATACCTACATATTTGGATCAAGATAATGGGAAAATGCTATAAAAGAGATGTTACTACTTATTGAATAAGGTATCTTAATCAGTCCATTATTTTCAAGGAACAACCCTTGTTCATTCGCTGTTAATTTTTGAAACAATGGCTTGTAAACTTGCATCTCAACATCCTTACCCATCTAGATCAGTGTATTTACAACTTCTAGTTGCTTTTTCCAAGAATCCATAGGGGTATTCAAGTCCCAATGGGACCTATCATCATTGAAATAGCCAGAATCCAACCTCAAAAGAATTCCTTTCTCTTGTTTCTCTCCATCTTCCTGTAAACCTGCAACAGAGCACTCCCCAACTACAAAAGACATTTTACTACAGCCATTTGTCTCTAAATGAGTTCTAGATCCTGGAGCAATAGAGTTACAGCATAGGGCTAACTCCATTGATTCCTCTATCTCCATGCATGTAATGTTATCTGTTCTGCTCAGATTATTACAATCTGAAATACCCTTGATTACATGGATTTCATTCTCTGCAGTGAGTAACAGATCACTCTATAGCACATGGATGATGAGAGATCCACTTTAAAAGACGATACTATGTGCTACAAATGTTCATTGATTTTTGTTGGATGAATGTCTATGGCACGGAATGTTCTATTTTTTTCTATAATAAACAATAATATCATTTCAAGATACATTAAAAGGTATATATCAATGTTAGTCATCATGAATAGTGGATAGATGTAGTATGCAATTCCTATTTTGATGCAGAGTTTTGATCATCTAAATTTTCATTGCAAACACAGAGGTTGATGCTCATCCCAAATGGAGATATATGTGAAAAATAAATCATCTGTTTTGAAAACACACTCTATGGAATGGAATTCTAATCATGTTTTGATGTCAAAGAGATTCTCAGAGTGGGTGGAGATTGTGAATGGATGAGGTTCTATCATGGTTTCTATTGTTGCAGAAATGATTTATTAGAGGGTATTCCAAGTCAGAGTATTGTTGTTACTTGGGAGCCAATTCATGTATTTTTGTAAATTTTAATACTTTGGCAAGGAATACACCAGTACCTTCGAGCAGTCACTCTGGACACAATACATGATCAAATGAATGCATTGAAACTGTTTAATGTCAGGGATGATTGCCTCATTTTTTATAGCTTGTACCAATTATGTCAAACTTATGCTGCTGAGTCCGTTGGAGGCGCTGTGAAACTTAATCATAAACTCTCTTGCATTGCAATTAATTGGGTTGGGGGCCTTCATCATGCTAAAAAATGTGAGGCATCTGACATTGTACTGATTATTCTGGAGCTCTTGAAATATCATAAGCGTGTTTTGTATGTTGATATTGACATTCGAGACATTGGGTGTGAGAAAGGGAAGTATTATGATGTAAATGTCCCTTTGGATGATGGAATCAATGACGCCAGTTTTCAGTCTCTGTTTAAACCTATTATTTAACAATTGATGTTGGTTTATAATCCCGAGGAAGTTGTTCCTCATGGAATTGGTCTTATGGCATTTGTATTTTTTTTTAAACAGTTATAGCGGTGGATACAACGACGACAATTTTTTTAAAAATTTCACAGCCGTGGATACAGCGACGGCTCGGCGTGGATACAGCGACGGCCCGGCGTGGATACAGCGACGGTTCGGCATGGATACAGTGACATTCTGGCGTGGATACAGAGACGGATAGGCGTGGATACAGAGACGGCCAGGCGTGGATATAGAGATGGCCAGGCATGGATATAGCGACGGCTTAGACATCTAACTAAATATAGAACATTGTCGCTCTTGCGACGCAAATTAGGGGTCGTCTCTATTGCGACGGAATAGTTTCCATGGGAAAAAACACTTAGACGTGGAAATATCCATGTTTTTCCGTGGATATTGCCACGCTTTGCCGTGGCAAAATTGATCACTTGTACTAGTGTTTGACTCTCTTATAATAAGCCTTTGGATTTCATTCGGTGGCATGCGATTATTTTGAATGCCATACACATGTCCATTATGCTTCCTTTCTGTGGATATTTTGCGGCAAGATTCCTAGGATAGATATTAATGTGAAAGTGGATGGAGCCACAAAATAGTATTCTAGACTCCATCTACCTAAGTTATTTTATATGGTTTAAATGGGACTTCAATGTCTTCATGAAATAACTTCCTTTCAATAGTCTATTTGATTAAATAATCTTGTTTTGATTAGAATTTTACATGGATAAATTTTAATGAGCAGTTCTTGGATTAAAATATTAGTAGTATGTTCAGATTCCAATGTCCCCAAGCACCAAATATTGAGATGGATTATTATGAAATAACAAATAAAATGAAACAACTTACTAAAATAAAGAAAACGCTGAGAAAAAGTAAATCTGGAGAAAGAAAGGAAACACTAATAAAAGAAATAGAAAGAAAAATAAAAAGGTATATTTAAGTACAAAGGACCTCAAAGGTACTAGGTGAAATAAGGTTTGAGAACCAGACCATTAACAGGCAGATTCTCTTCCCACCCCTGCAAATCTTGTAACTTATAAGTTGAGGGTCCTAACTTCTCAACAATCTGAAATGGGCCAACCCATATGTGCTGAAATTTTGTATGTTTTCCCTTTTCATCATGTGAGTGATCCCACTTAAGAACCAAGTCTCCCACTTCAAAAATTATCTTCCCGTACTTACGTTTATCAAACCATCTTTTGAAAATCTTCAGGTTGTGTTCAAATATTTCATTGGACTTGAGCCTAGACTCTTCAAGCTTCAGTAATGTATTAATTCGAGCTTGCAAAATCTCACTACCAGATCCTCTTGAAGCTTGGGCTAATGAGGAGGATGGGAGTAAAAGTTTTAGGGTTAGGATGGCTTCTTTCCCATAAACTAGAGTGTAATGAGACAAGCCTAAGGAATTCTTAGGGGTGACCCTATCTGCCCATAAAGCGTTAGGTAGAACTATACGTCAACTTTTCTTATTTTCGATAACAGTCTTCTTTAAGATTCTGATAAGGTTCTTATTAGTTGATTCAGCTAACCCATTGCATTGTGGATAATAATTAGCAGAATATTGTAACTTGATCCCTTTTTCACTAGTAAATTCAGTAAGCTTAATTTGAAAAATAAGATGCATTATAAAAAACCAGTGAAATTGGAACCCCAAACCAGGTCATGGTATTTTCTTCCAGGAAGTCAATGACTACATCCTCGTTCACTTTGCATAATGGGATTTCTTTAACCCATCTCGTGAAGTAATCTATGGTTGTAAGGATGTACTTGTGTTGTAATGAGGAATTTGGATTAATTTCTCCAATGATGTCAATACCCCATTGTCCGAATGGTTCTGAAATGATAACTAGTTGCAAAGGTTCAGCTTCTTTTGCTAGTCTTCCAGCTCTTCTCTGGCATATGTCACACTTCCTTACATAAACATGAGCATTGTTACGGAGAAAAAATCCTATGGCTTCGGGTGTACCACAACAGATAGAGAAACTGTAGAAATCAATCCCTTCCCAATATGCAAGAGAAATACAACATCTAACACTAAAGGATCTCGAAACATACCTTGTTCCGGATGGTTGAAGTAGATCCCCGTTGAGCTTTTGTTAATCCCGCTTTCTTTAGCAATTTAATCTCAACAACAGTAAACAAGGCAAGAATGCTATATAATATAGTGTTATGCCTACTATAGCATATATAATCAATAATGCATTAGAAATTAAACGCATCCATGGATTCAATATTCATTTAAATGCACATCATTGGACAGGAAAATATATTTCTATTAATAAAATTAGAGATTACACAAGTGACAACCTCTATAGGCACGTCTGCGAACTGGAGAAACTGAGTCCTCCACCAGGGCCTCCACCACCTCAATCCTCCATATTTAGATGGAAAGCTCACAAGAAAAGGAAATATTGGGATGAACACAAAGTTCTCCAAGTGAAAAAGGGATGCAGACTCAAGTACAAGCAAGCTACGACAACAATGGACTATATTTTTCTTGCTCTTCAATTCCCCTTCTTCAATGTATCCAAGGGGTTCCTTATATAGTGCTTCAATGGGGTAATATAAGGTCAAATCCAAGCAATCTTGAGGCATATGGAATGCCAAGAGACAAGTGACTCAGATCCACATCAAGGAAAACTCCAAAAATATTTGGACTTATGCACAAATCCCGATGTACTCGGGTTTAAGGTTAATATCCATGTATATACGCGAGAAGGGGATTAAAAGTCACATAAAACAAATAATAGGTGTTTTTAGGGATGATATTAGAAACATCAAAGGTACAAAAATAGTCCATGGGGTCCAAAGAGTTTGCAGAGGGACAGGGAAGGCCATAAATGTGTGATCAACCATGTGTGGTAAAATCAGCTGTAATAGATGCCCCCTAATGTGTGAGGTAAGAGGGGTAACATGATGGCCGAAAAACATTATAAATCCATCCTATAAGTGGAGTGTTGAAGAACCAACCATCCAAGAATATAGTATAATAATCAATCTCTGCATATGACTGCAAATACATATAGCAGTCCCAAATACATAAGAGTACAATGGCTATGAATAGGCATGATATACAAAATGTGATATGTGTGGTCATCGCCACGTACAATATATAATAGTTCAGAATCTCAATGATGAATATATACAAAGTATCAAGATCTCCATGGAAGTTGAAGATATACAAAGTGGTCCAAGGGACAAAGGGATGCAGAATCAAGTACAGGCAAGCTACGGCAACAATGGACTATAGTTTTCTTGCTCTTCAATTCCCCTTCTTCAATGTATCCAAGGGGTTCCTTATATAGTGCTTCAATGGGGTAATGGAAGGTCAAATATGAGAAATCTCGAGGCATATGAAATTCCAAGAGACAAGTGGCTCAGATCCACATAAAGGAAAACTCCAAAAATATTTGGACTTATGCACACATCCCGATGTACACAGGTTTAAGGGTAATATCGACGTATATATGTGAGAAAGGGATTAAAAGTTGCATACATCAAATAATAGGTGTTTTTAGGGATGATATTGGAAACATCAAATGTACAAAAATAGTCCATGGGGTCCAAAGAGTCTGCACAGGGACAGGGAAGGCCATAAATGTGTGATCAACCATGTGTGGTAAATTCAGCTGTAACAAGCATATTTAAATAGTTTTGGCCAATAATATCCATCTCTTAGAATCTTGTGTGCAGTAGTGTCTCCTGAAAAATGTTCTCCAATAGGACCATAATGTTATTCTTTAACCACTTTAGAGGCATCCTCTTGTTCTAGGCATCTCAGAAAAACCCCATCATAGTTTTTCCTAAAAAAAAATCCATTGATTATATGGTAAGAGGCTGATTTTAAACGAAGTGATATTCTTTGTTTAGAATTCTAATGTTATGTAAATATCCTTGTTGGAGGTAATGTATCATATCTCTGTACCAAGACTCAAGAACTGTCACTATGGGACACATATCAATCATATGCAACTCGGCTTCATTTTCCAAATCATCATATTCATTATTTTGAATTTCATCCATTAACTTCCAAAGCCCTTTTCCTTTCACAATGGTGGCTGGTTTAAGTTCAAAGTCATAGTCCTATAATGCTGTCACCCAATTCCCCCTGCTCTCACCCAATTCCTTTTGTACACAAATTGTTTGGACAGCTGGGTGAGGGACAATTACTCTGGTTCTATTTTTGAGAATGTAAGGCCTGAATTGTTTCACTGCTTTAAATACTACATATGCATGTTCGTTAATGACAGGGTAGTTCAATTTAGAACCTTGTAAATAAGTTCTCATAAATTATATGGGTACTCATCTCCCCTTTCTTCTTTCTATGTGAACACCACTGTGAGTGAGTTATCAGAGGCAAAAGTGTATAGGATAAAATATTTCAAAATTAGAACTTTTAAGAGAAGGTGAGTGTGCTATTGCTTCTTTGATGTTGTTAAAATCACTTTTCTCTATATCAATCCATTTAAATTATACACTATTCTTTATCATTTTTTGCAAATCTTTTACTATATGCACAAAATCAAGAACAAACCTTCGAACAAAATTTATAGTACCCATGAATGATTGTATATCCTTTTTATTGTGGGGTAAGGGAATCTGAGATATGGCTTCTATTCTCTCTGGGTCTATGGAGATTACCTTTTTAGAAATAATGTGGCCTAATTGTTTTCCCTCCAACACTACGAAGATGCATTTCTTAAGATTTAAAGAGATTCATGTTGAAGTAATTGTAACCTCAGAATGTATCCACTTATATATTTTATGTATTGTACCTCAATGTTTATTCCGGGAAGTGTCTGTAATGTATTTGAGTCATTTCATGCCCTGAAGTTCCTATTAGGATATTCAATAATGTAAACAAGTCATGTAAAGTCATTGTGGGTAACCCTCCTATTGATCAAGGGTTAAAGTCCCCGCAGTTGTGGGGCCCTAGGGTTATTAGACTCTCCTAGTGAAGTCGTTCCTAGTGAGTTATTGTCAAGTCGGGAATTGGTATAAATAGAGAGTGAGCCTCTCTATTTATCACACACTCACTCACACTCAGTTGTAGCACATAACTGAGAAAGAAGAAGTTTTTGGGACAAGAGAGAGAGAGACTACTGTTGTCGAGAGATCATCTTAATTTTTGTGGGGTTTTTCTTTTGGTGTTGATTCTATCTTTGAGGAAGTTGCATGGTTTTCTCCTTTATGGTTTCCCCAAGGAAAAACATTGTGTTCATTGTCTCTTATGTTTGATTGTTGTTCTTTTTATTCTCTTAGTTAAATATCCTAATATAATGCTAGCTTAAATGATAAAAATCTAACATGGTATCAGAGCTAACTTGAGAAGAAGACACTATGCAGCTACAAAAACTAGGGCTTCCTATTTTTTGGATCTCCCTCCACAGATTTTCAGCAAAAGAAGTTTGGGATGACTCTCCTCTCCAGGGTGCATCTTTCTGTCGAAGCATAATTTGATTCTGAACATTTTCAGTTTTTGACCCAACACTACTGTCGTAAATTAGGGCTTTCCACAGAAGTGGAATTTTTGAGTGAGCCCAAGCCTGGATTGATCTCCTCCTCAAAATAGAAGTTTAGAGATCAAGATCAATTTTTTTGGTTGGACATAACTCTAGGAAAGTCAAACCCTAATCTGCTCCTGAACCAACTCTACAGAAATTTAGCTCTAGATCTAGTTCTGACATCTTAACCTAGTAAGATCTAAATCTTTTGTATTTCCATTTGAGGTTCTCAATTAAGATGTATCATCATACCAATATTGATGAAAATCTTGAGGGAGATGATAACTTCTGAGCCTGGAAGTATATGATCTCCCTAGTCTTGGAAGAAAATGACTTGGACTCCTACATCAATGAGGAGGTTCCAATCCCAGAGGGAGATGAGGCTAAGGCCTTACACAAAAATAAACTGGTCATGACTAAGAGCATTATTGCTGATTCAATCAGGGATCACCTCATACCACAGGTGTCCTCCCTAAAGACATCTAAATCTATGTTTGATGCCCTGACCAAACTGTTTGAAGGAAAGAACATAAATCGGAAGATGACTTTGAGGAACCAATCGAAGAATGTGAAGATCCAGAATGCGGAGACTATACAGTCATACTTCACAAGGGTCTCCCATATCAAGGAACAACTTGAAGCAGTGGATGAAGAAGTGGAGAATGTAGATATTGTAATGACCACCTTGAATGGTCTCCCTAGATCATGTGACTCCTTTATTCAAGGGATCTATGCCAGAAAGAAGATAGTCAAGTTCAACAGACTATGGGAAGAATGCTCTTAAGAAGAAGCTCAAATAGTAGCTCCAGAAGAAAATATGGGAAGTGAAGATCGAGATCTCACAGTACAATCCAAGAAGAGCAAAACAAATCATCACAAAGGTAAGAATTCTCATCCTAATAAATATAATAAGAATCGACCCAGATTCAGATGCTTTATATGTGATGAAAAAGGACACTATGCTAAAGAATGTTGTAATAATGCAAATGTCTCTCACAAGAAGAAGGGAAACAAGAGAAGACATCATGCTCATGTTGCTGAAGATGATGAACCCTCCAGAAAACGAATCAAGCAAGAAAGTGATGATTCTTCAAGTGATGAAGAATATGTTTTGATTTTCGCTCTCACGGGAAACATCACACATGGAAGCAATGATTGGATTATAGACAGTGGGGCTTCCAAACATATGATAGGATTCAAAGAGTCCTTTGTGAAACTATCAGAACATGAATCACCCCACAAGGTAAAACTTGGATATGACTACCAGTATCCAATAAAAGGTAGTGGGGAATCCTCCTATAAGCTAGACTCTGGAAAGTCTATAAAGATGAAGGATGTCTTATTTGTACCAGGACTAAAGAAGAACCTCCTCTCCATATCTACATTAGATGAAAAAGGAATGAGGGTTGCATTTTTTGATGGCCAAGTCCTTATGTGGCAAAAGGGAAAGACTATAGATGATGCAACAGTAATTAGAGAGCAAGAGGGGGGACTATACAAATTGAAGGGCCAACCAGAACAAGATTTGGTCCATGAATCAGTAGAGCCAAATGAAATTTGGCATAGAAGGCTTGCACATGTGCACTACATAGCACTACCACTTGCAAGAAAGCGGTTGAAGGAATTCCAGAAATTTAAACAAAACATGACGGTGTCTGCAAAGGATGTGCAAAAGGAAAGAAAACAAAGAATACATTTCCAAGTAGCGAGAGAAAGGAAAAATGAATCTTGGAAATAATTCACTCCAATGTATGTGGTCCGATGTCATCCAGTTTATTAAGAGGGTATCTATACTATGTTTCCTTTATTCACCCTTTATTGATGATTTTTCTAGGAAGACATGGATATACTTCTTGAAGAATAAAGATGAAGTATTCAAAAAGTTCAAGGAATTCAAAGCCTTGATCGAGAAACACACAGAAAAGAAGATCAATACCTTTCGATCAGATAATGGCGGCGAATTCACATCAAATGAATTCAAAGAATTATGCAAAGATTTAGGGATTAAGAGGGAGTTAACCAGTCCATATAATCCACAACAAAATGGGGTTGTAGAAAGGAATAATAGAACAATCATGGAAGCTGCAAGGGCCATGCTTCATGATCAAGATCTTCCCATGCATATATGGGCAGAAGCTACTAGAACAATGCTGTATGTATATAACCATACTCCACATAAAGTACTTGAGAACAAGACCCCTAAAGAATTATTTTCCAGCAAGAAAGTAGAGGTCAATCGTCTCAGAATATTCGGTTGTCCAGTATACATACACATTCCAAAAGAAAAGAGGACAAAGTTATATTCTTCAGGAAAGAAGGGTATATTTGTTGGATACTTTGAAAGCTCGAAGGATTATAGGATATAATTCCTAGGATTTAAGAAGATCGACATCAACAGGGACGTAACATTTGATAAAGACTCATCTTACAACAAATCCAAAAAGAGACCTGATGAAGAACCTGAAGAAACAGAAGCACCCAGAATTCATGACACAACCATGAACGAAGAAATTCAAGAAGAAGATCAAGAAACTCAAGAACCTGTAGATCCACCTCAAGAGAAGAATCCTCACAAGAGGAAACTTTATTGGGTATGAGAAGCTATCCAAGGTGTAGAAAGATATGGGGCTCTAGAAGAAAATCACAGAGAAAGAAAAAGGACTAGGTCCTACTCCGGATATGTAGCCTTATTATGTGACTCCATTGATAAAGAACCTTCCAACTATGAAGAAGCAGAAGAAAGGAAAGAATGGAAGGATGCTATGATTGAAGAGTATCAATCGATCATGAAGAATGATGTTTGGGATATTGTCCCAAGACCAAAAGGGAAGTCTGTTGTAACTTCCAAATGGATCTACAAGATCAAACATGCTGCAGATGGTAGCATAGAAAAATATAAAGCAATATTTGTGGCTCGTGGCTTCTCCCAGAAAGAAGGAATAGATTATAAAGAAAATTTTGCACCTCTAGCTAGATACACTTCGATCATATCAGTACTTGCTATGGCTGCAGTAATGAAATGGAAGATACACCAGATGGATGTCAAGACTTCTTTCTTGAATGGTGTAGTGGAAGACGAAGTGTATGTGGAGCAGCCACTTGGTTTTGAGACACATGATAGGGAATCTCATGTCTATAAATTAAACAAATACCTTTACAGCTTGAAACAGGCACCCAGGAAATGGTACGACAGAATTGACAGCTTTCTATCCATTTTGCGCTTTACCAAGAGTAAAGCAGATTCCAACCTTTACTACAAGGTTGAAGATGGTAACCTAGTGATACTCCTACTGTATGTAGATGATATGTTTGTGATAGGTATGGATGGGTTGATTTCTGATATGAAGAGGAAGCTTGTCGTCGAGTTTGAAATGAAGGACTTGGGTATGATGCACTATTTTCTAGGCATGGAGGTGTGTCGGAATGTAGATGGAATTTCCCTATGACAAGGGAAGTATACAGTATTGATCCTGAAGAGATTTGGGATGATGGATTGCAAGGCCATGACCACACCTATGGAATCAAACCTGAAGCTATTGAGTGATGCTTCATCAGAGTCGGATGATGCTATGATGTATCATCAAATGATTGGGTCATTGATGTACCCAATGAATACGAGGCCGATGTTCAGTTCTTGACAGATCTGATACATTTTCACTTGATTGCTGCAAAGCATATTCTGAGGTACCTAAAGGGTATAGTTGATTATGGACTCAAGTATAAGGATGATCAGAAGATTAACCTGGAAGGTTGTGTTGATTCAGATTGGGCAGGAAGTGCCATCGATAGGAAGAGCACTTCAGGGTGTTGCTTTAGTATGGGATCAGGTGTGATCTCTTGGTTTAGCAGGAAACAATCTTTTGTGCCACTGAGTACAGCTGAAGCAGAGTATGTCGTAGCTTGTTCAGCTAGTTTCAAGGTAGTATGGCTGAGGAAGATACTGTCTGATTTATTTGATCTCCAGTTCGATGCTACTTGTATATATTGCGACAACCAGTGTTGTGTGAAGTTTTCTGAGAACCTGGTGTTCCAGGACAAGTCAAAGCATATAGAGATCAAATATCACTATATTAGGGATATGGTGCAGAGAGGAGCATTGAAGCTCCAGTATGTTGCGATGGATGAACATATAGCTGATGTGTTGATGAAGCCATTGGCCAGAGAAAAGTTTTAGTACTTTAGGGAGAAGCTTGGTGTTGTCCAAATCGAGGTTCACTCCAAGGGGAAATGATGAGTCCATGAGCCATTCTGACATGGTGAGAGGATTGGTTCCTTCCATGGTCAGATGTAAGGGCTAAGCCATTATGTCATGGTGAGAGGATTGGTTCCTTCCATGTCAGATATGAGTGTTGAGCCATTCTGAGGTGACTGTGAGATGTGTTATCACATGATCCGATATAAGCATTGAATGCCATTCTCCAGGAGAATGGAGGCACCTGGCCAGTTACCAGGAATACTCATCTTGGAGTTGAGGACCTTTCTGGCATGATGCGTGAATAAAGTTTCATATCATGGTCATATGTAAGTGCAGATCCTTTCTGACATGATGTGTGAATAAAGTTTCCTATCATGGTCAGATGTAAGTGCAGAGCCTTTCTGACATGATGTGTGAATAAAGTTTCCTATCATGGTCATATGTAAGTGCAGAGCCTTTCTTACATGATGTGTGAATCAATTTTCATATCATGGTCAGATGTAAGTGCAGAGCCTTTCTGACATGATGTGTAAATAACGTTTCCTATCATGGTCATATGTAAGTGCAGAGCCTTTCTGACATGATGTGTGACTAAAGTTTTCTATCATGGTCAGATGTAAGTGCAGAGCCTTTCTGACATGATGTGTGAATAAAGTTTCCTATCATGGTCAGATGTAAGTGCAGAGCCTTTTTGACATGATGTGTGAATAAATTTTCCTATCATGGTCAAATGTAAGTGCAGAGCCTTTCTGACATGATGTGTGAATAAAGTTTCCTATCATTGTCATATGTAAGTATAGAGCCTTTCTAACATGATGTGTGAATGAGTTTCCTATCATGGTCAGATATAAGTGTTGAGGAAGACAAAGACCTACTTGGAGGCTAGGAATACAACCAACATGAAAAAGGGATAGCTCTGTAGAACTTCCTATGATGAGAAGAATCATGAGATAGAACCTGTGATGATGATCCAGTAGAGATGTTCCAGATCTAGAGATGATCCAGATTGAGTGATGATCCAGATCCAGTGATGAAGATGACTTAAAGATGAAGATGTCTTGAAGATGAAGATGACTTGAAGATGAAGAAGACTTGAACATGAATATGACGATAACTTAACGATGATTCAGATGATACAGAGAAGAATACTTGTGCTAATAAATTGTGTCAAGAGAATACCTTCCTAGTTAAGAGGGAGTGTTGATGTAATTGTAACCTCGGAATGTATTCACTTATATATTTTATGTATTATACCCCGATGTTTATTTTGGGAAGTGTCTGTAATGTATTTGAGTCATGTCATGCCCTGATATTCCTATCAGGAGATTCAATAATGTAAACAAGTCATGTAAAGTCATTGTGGGTAACCCTCCTATTGATTAAGGGTTAAAGTCCCTGCAGTTGTGCGGCCCTAGGGTTATTGGAATCTCTTAGTGAAGTTGGCCCTAGTGAGTTATTGTTAAGTCAAGAATTGGTATAAATAGAGAGTGAGCCTCTCTATTTATCACACACTCACTCACACTTAGTTGTAGTGAATAATTGAGAAAGAATAATTTGCTAGGACAAGAGAGAGAGAGAGACTATTGTTGTTGGGAGCTCATCTTACTGTTTTTGGGGTTTTGCTTTTGGTGCTGATTCTATCTCTAAGGAAGTTGTGGGGTTTTCTCCTTTCTGGTTTCTCCAAGGAAAAACATTGTGTTCATTGTCTCTTATGTTTGATTGATGTTCTTGTCATTCTCTTAGTTAAATATCGTAATATAATGTTAGCTTAAATGATAAAAATCTAACAATGCCATATTTTCGACAAGGGTAAAAAATTTGTTTCAAATGGAACATATGATCTTCTCTCTTCTTTGACAAAACTTTTACATCATCCAGATAAAATACTACACAATGGCCAATTAAAATACAGAAAGCTATATCCATTGCCCTTTGGAAAGTAGCTCCAGCATTGATGAGACCAAAGGGAATCCTTCTGTAAGAAAAATTCCCCCACTTTGTTCTAAATGTAGTTTTCATCTAGTCTTTCTTTGCTACCAATACTTGGTTGTATCCTGAAAACCCATATAATAGGGAGAATAGTCTAGAACCCGAAACCATCTGTATGATTTTCTCCATTGGTGGAACTAGATAATTATGTTTATCTGAAGCTTAGTTTAGATTCCTGAAATCTACACATAGTCTTATTTCACCAAATTTATTTTTGACTGGCACCAAAGTTTCCACCCACTCTGAGTGTCTGACTCTAAAAATCATCTTTGCATCAAGTAACTTCTTCACCTCATTTTGGATCATAGGTTCCTTCTTGGGGTGCATTTTCCTCAATGGCTGTTGGAACGGTTTCACACTTGATTTAATATGAATGACATGTTCGATGATATGGGTGTCATAGGTCTTCAAATATTCATAAGTCCAAGTAGAAACATCCTTATATTCTCGAAATAGACTGATAAATTTGCTTCTTTCTCCTGGTGAACAACATGTCCCCAAGTTCACATACTTGGGTTGAGCCTATGTCCCAACATTAATGAGCTCATACTACATAAATGAACTATTTGTTTTGACATTGGCAGGTTTTTTGAAGTTGCTATTCAAATCAAACATCCCTTCCAACGTTCTTACCCGTTTAGGAATGAAGTTTCCACTTTGAAGATTAGCTTGATGTTCTTCATCATCAATCATTGAGTCCTTGAAGGTCTCGTCACATGTTAAAAACTATATGATTTGTTGTTCGTAATCGAATACCCTCAAATTTGTAACATTGTCTGGTATAGATGGCCTGAAAATCAATTCAATTAAGAATTTATTATTAGTGGGCACTAATCTTGTAGCAAAAGCGAATAACAAATCAGTTGTTGCATTCTGTAGTCTGGGAATTGAATTGATATTGAAAGCATTGAAATTTGATATAAGATATCAGACTTCAGTTTGGTAACCCTTTAAGTGTGGTGACAAACAGTGAATTGTGTTTTGTATTTTTCTAAAAATTATTTTAAAATCACCAAATACTTTAAAATTTTCAACTTTAAGATCAATGGCCTTTTCCAAGCCGTGGACTAGAGCTTCATATTCAGCTGTGTTGTTTGTGCATTCAAAATCTAGTCGACAAGAGAGAAAATGTTTGTTCTTTTAAGAATCAATCAAGACACTCCCTGCTCCTAATCCCTCTTGAGTTTTGGAACCATCAAATTACAACAACCAAAATATATCTTATAAATTTGCAGAATTAGTGTTTTTTTCTAAATTAGAAACTAAATTAACTATATTACAATCAATATTATCATTCCATGAAAACTGAAGGACTTCAAAATGTGTGTCTAACTCATTACTGGCTTCTTTCGCTTGATAATTTTCAGGTTCAAGCTCTGTAAAGTAATTTCCTAAAACTGAGTGTGAGAAATTTATAGGTTCATTTTTCCCTTCCAATTGAGTCACATTGTGCTTCATGTGTGGTTCCATAATCGCCTTGATTTGATTCTGACTATTCTTGTAGGGCAGCCACAAGTGCGACCAATCAGTTGCAAAGTACCTATTTATTTTTACAGACCAACCCCTTCTCAAAATCAAACCATATGCTTCTGGTATATCTACCACCATGATGTCTATAAACTGGCAGACCCTTTCATCTACAGATAATTCAATCAACACATTCTTCATTTCTCCTACTACCTTGACTGTTGATCTATCCAACTGAATGATCTTACATGAAGAGGGTGTAGGTCGACCATTTATCTTTCTACAAACTGAAAGAGGCATGAAATTAGAGGAAGCTTAAGAATCTACCAAGTAAATATGCACATTGTTATTGAAAATCTCAAAAGATAGTAAAATTGGAAAGGTTTGAGATTTATAATTCCCTCCAATGCTAGCTTCATTGATCTCTTTATCTGATTTAATTTCATCCTAGGATCTACTAGGTTGTTTATCAAAAGATTCCAAGATCTTCTTTCTTTGTTGAGGTAAGTTAGACATTTCAAATAAAGAAATATGTGCTTATGTTTTCTTGAATTCTTCTATTATGTCATATCCCATATCACATTCTGTTGGACCGTTCTTATTTTTTTCTGCTTTATTTTCCACAACATTCACAGGCTTACTCACAACTGTAACTTTATATTTTGTGATGAGGAAATCATATTTGGGTGGTGTTTGGGTATTACTGCTAATATTCTTCATATTTTATTGTATCTTCCTAATCTTAGGCAGTAAAAGGATTTCACCCATTATTGGTCCCTTGCTTCTGGTTGTGATATTGAATGCTGAAATTTGAATTTCTTCAGTAGGCTCCTCTTCATCCAACCCGAGTGTAGGTGCATAGTCCCATAATAACATCATTGTTTCATGTGATTATTCTGGTTCATTTGTTTTTTATTCTTTCACCTCAGGCTCTGTTATTTGAGCGTCTAATATTTGATTCATAACTAGATTCATTGAGTTAATCCATTGTGGTAAACTCTTTTAAAAATTATGTTCTTGATGACAAGTATAGAAATGATCCATTCCTACCTCATTAAAATTTAAAACAAAAGAACTATACACAGGTGGTTGGGATGTTCCACCTTCCTCTCTTTTCTTGAAATAAGGTTTGAACAGTTTCCTACATGAACTTGCTTCTTTATCCTTTTCTAAGTCGAAAATATTGTTTGATAACTTTTGCACCATTTTTGCCACGTTTTCTAATTCACTTGAATGTTCCTATTTAGGTCTGGTTAACAGCAAAGGTTTCTTACTAGTAAACATCCTTACATATGGTTCTGTAGTGTGTTTATTTATGATTTCAAGTTCAGCTTATACTTTATTTTCTTCCTCATAAGTTTCTACTAAAGAAGGTTTTACTAACATCTTAACAAAAATTTCTATGCCGAGGAAAAGTGTTGAAGTGTAGTATTTTATTAAAGTTTCTTCAGTAGGCTTTATTGTAGAACTGAAATTGTTCAAATGAGCAACAAACGTTTGATTAAAATATTACACCTTTTCTTTCTTATCCATCCTTAGAGCTAACAATTCTTTCATGAGGGTGGTAGTGGTTCGTTGACTACCAAATTTTCCTTTAAAAATTCTTTCAAAAGTATCACAGCCTGTTATCGAGTTTTCTTGTAAACCAAAATACCAAGCAGAGGCCTTATCTTCAAATCTACGTGGAAAGAGTTGGAATATCACATATTCATTCTCTATGGCTAAAATTCTAAATACAAATAAAAACTTTGTAGATGGTCATCCACATAAATTCCCTTTTTGGGGTCAAACTTAGGTAATTCTTTTATAGCATTCTGGCAAAGCATGTAAAGGAGCAGCCAAGTTGAGTGGTGTTATGGCTCTCCAAGATAGTGGTGGATTAAAATTAATAGGTTGATTAGCATTTGGGAGTACATTTCCAGCCATGATTCTACAAGGAGTCGGTGGTGGAGACTGAAATGGAGACTAAAAAACAAGGGAATCTGGCCCAATCTGATCAAGCAGTTGAACAATCTCTTGTATATATAAGTTTACTAACTGTTCAAAATTTCCCACCAAGATGAAATCTTTAGTGTAAGTAGGTATTTTTCTGGGAGTCCACCTTCTCAATAATTCAGGGATTATCTTTAATCCTCCAAGCTTCTTTACATAAGACCTTGTATGTCTCATTAAGTGGTTAACTACTTCAAAAGGAACAGGAAAGAGGCATTCCACAAATTCTACTTCATGGTCTACTCTTTCTTTAGGGATGAAATATTCAGAAAAAACTAGTTTCAAAGTTATCACCAGTGGAATAGTTTCGTGTTAACGGAATTCTTTTGCTAGCCATGCCTTGGTGACCCTCCTTCTAGCACCAAAAATATTGATTCCTGGAAAAATCCCAGGTACCGACAATAGGGATTATCCCCAATAACCATTCTCAATTAGATTGTTGATTGTTTGGAATGGGGAATCTGTTCGGTTAGCGACCTAGCTACCGTAGAATTAAAAGAACGTTTTAAGTATATTTTACCGGCTGCAACCCAATCCAATGTCTATGTAATTTTATATTTAGGGATGAAATAGAAGTGCCTAAACTAAATGCAAGTGACCAGTGAGTAAGATCCTTGCTAGAGATATGGAAGTTCTTACCTCCTTTCTTACTGCTCTTGCCTCACAATCACTTCTATGAAAGCAAAAGAAACATTTAATATATTCTAATCTACTCTAGCTAACCTATCCCCAAGGGAGAAAATATTTATTAATTGAGTAATGTAATGTAAATTGGCTAGTGGAATCCTACAGGTAGTTGTTCACATTCTACTAACATAGTTACAATAGTAAAATATAAACAAAGCTATCTCTGTTTTATTAAAACATTCATTACTCATTCATTTGCATGAGATTTCTACAAGAAAAAATAACATCATTCATAAACTGTAGAAATAATTCAACAGGTTGGAACAATCTCACATTTATGTAGCAAGCTAAAACAAAAATAGTTCGACATTCAGTAATCCACATAATCCATTTGGAAACCCGTATAGTCCTTTCTCCAACAAAATTTGGTTCTCTTTATTCATAAAAGAAGTAATTCTCATACAAATAGCTTCAACATATGTGCGCTAGAAAAATTCCCTTATTTTACTATTCGACCCCCTATTTATACATTTTCAAACACGTGAATTTTGAGTTACCCCAACCTTTAGGCTTCCTTGACTCTTCAATTACAAAATTTTGTCCTCTAGTGACTTGCACTAGGAAAATACAAATAAAAAAAATACAATCTAGAAAAAAATGCCACATGCACATAAGAAAAACTTAGGAGGGCCTTGTTGACCCTCCAATGAAATATTTCCATGTAGCAGCTTCTGCAGCAAGCAGGCAATTATTGACCGTGGCTTGTGCAACCAAAATCTTTACCACTTTCTCCCTAATGCCTTTAACCTGTTGTATCCTAATCTCATCCTCATGCAGCCTTTCCTATAGGTCTTTCAAGTTTTCCTCATGTTCAGGAAACTCCTGGATTCATTTTGTCATGGGTGTATACATCTATTGTTTGTTGTGAGCACCCTCTTATAAAAATCCACACATGTCTCCAAAAAATTTTCGACACTGGCAGTTAATCTTGTAGAAGCCTTTCTGCTGAAATCCATAAGTTTGGACTTGAGCTTCAGGTTCTTAGGAGTCTTCTGTGGTAGATGCGCCAGTTATGCTACATTAGTTTATATCTAGGTCAGCTTCCCTTGAATAATTTCTATAATCTCTAATGTTCTTGTCCTGAAATTAGTTGATATCACTGGCATCTCTTGCAACCTAGTTTCTTCCTATTTAATCTTGTGAACCTTGTTGTAATCTCACAGATCACATAAGGTTACCAATAATACATACAAAAATATACAGAAATATACACAGAATCAAGAGACAAGAACTGATAAGATGAACAGATTATATTATTCTCAATAGATCATACAAAGCCAAGAACTGAACTTCCTTCTTGTGTGGCTCAACAACCTAATATATACAATTTACAATCAGTTAAAAGTAACGACCCGTCGGTTCGGTGAACCGACACAACTATTAGTTAACAGACTAACTACTGTGTTTACTCAGCCGACCGACGTAGTCGGTCTCTCGACTTAGTCGGCTGCTCGACTAAGTCGGTCTTCGTTCAAGTCGACTTATGTCGACTTGCTCCTTCTACATCTCCCCCACAAACAAAACATTTCTTCGTCCCGAAGAAAAGGGGAAGTAAAAAATAGATTAGAAGTACAAAAATAGATTTGCAAAGGGAGACTGCTACTGAGGTGGGCTGTGCAGGCGAATAGTTGGTCTCTTCTGCACACAGACTTCGACTATTGCTGGGGCCATGATGGCAAGATGATGTTGAAAGTCTGTCCATGTCTGCAAAGATTTCTGAATGTCGATGGTCAGAGTAGTAAGATTTGAGAGTACCGACATCTTCTCTGCCATTGCCATTTCTGCAATATTTTCCATGTTGGGGCCCAGCAGCTGATTGTGTTCTTCCGCAGTATCAAGGAGTCTCTGCATCTACGGACAGATGGTGTCGACTTTCTCCAAGTTGGGAAGGGCTTGTTGAACCCACTGGTGTGCCTCACGTTCCAACTTCTGCATCTTAGTGTGTTCCAGCACTATTTGTTCTTCGATGGTCTGCCGCAGTTCTGTCTCAGTCGACTTCCTTCTTTCTAAGGCCTGAATGCCTTGTCTTGTCTGCCTCGTCTGAGTATAGACCTGCCCATAATGAGTAGGCCAATCTCGGAGTACTTCCTCAGTTACAATGGATTCCTCCATGTGGTCTTGTAGAAGTTTGTGAGCCTCCGAGAATGCTGTGTGCTGAGTCAGGAGTAGTCGGACAGTTTCTTCTTTTTGCCCGGCCTTAGTCTCGTGGAGGTGGGTTTGTATGGTCGACACCAAACCTTCAAACAGCTGATATGCTCTTTCCAGTGGTCGGTCGGTAGCAGCTTCGACAGGTCCTGGGGTAACAGTCTGTACGAGAGACCTGCATTTGTCGAGGAACTCGACTTCTTGTGTCTCCTTATCCGTGAGCTGTTTCCTTAGTCGGGTCATCCTCCTCTTCGACTCTTTTGCTAGGGTGTTGAGTAACTGGCCAACCTCTGAGTCGGTCAACGAGCTTACATCCCGTAAGCTAATCCTTAGCTGATCGAGTCTAGGAAGAGGTTCTGTTGGCTCCTTTGCTTGCTCTGTTGGTTTGTCGGGAGGACCTGCAGAAGTGGAAGGTGGATCAGAGGTCGAAGGGGTTTGCATCGAAGGAGTTGGTTCAGTGGTCGGGGGTTTTTGTGTTTGGGGAGGTGGTATGTCCACCTCCGGCTGTGAGGATGATGGTGGTGTCGGCTGTGAATCAAGCGGTGGTGGGGGTGGTGGAGATGATGGTGGTGAAGGTGGGGAGGGATGGTGTCCTGGTCCTGGTGGTGATGGAGAATGGTGTTGGGGACTTTGGTCGGAAGATATAACGTCTTCTTCCGGTGGGAGTTGGTAGTCGGTAAAAGTCTGTTCATGTCCTGCGATGTCGCCACCATCATGGACCCTTGTGAATACTGTGGTTTGGTTTGCGTATGTCTTTTCGCTTGCTTTTAGGGGAGTTGTTGTCTTGATTGTCTGCGCTGATTTGAACAGTGCAGGCAGTGTTGCGAAGAAGGCTCTAAGCTCCTGGTCGATTTTCATCTCTCCCATTTCTTGAACTAACCCTTTCAAATCTTTATAGTCCCTTGCAAAGACGTCTTGGAATTCTTTAAGTAAGGTTACTATTTCAGTGGTTTGTTGCTCATTCCAATAATCACCAATCTTAGCTAATTTTGGTCGGT
>LPNX011054185.1:389203-411341 GCA_001517045.1 Pseudotsuga menziesii
TTTGGATCTGTGCTTGTGGGGTGAGCTTCTTGCCACCAAACCTTTCAACAAAATAAGTTGCAGCACTAGTCCAGGTCTGAAGTTTTGTCTGATGGGTATCCCACCATCTAGCTGCTTGACCGGTGAAGGTTTCTACTAAGTTCTGTAGTCGGCCATGTTCTCCAAAGTCCTTAGACACTTGTTCAACATGCATGACTGGGGATTCCCTCTCCTTATACCTTGTTTGTGTCCTGGTTGTTTTGTTGGTCGGTTGTAAGGTAGGGTGTTCTCTTATTTTTCTCTCAAAAATCTTGGGGATAATTGAGACTAGAAAGCACTGTTGGGTGGGTTTTTTCTGTACTGTTTGGATAGTCCAGCACCCTCTTTCTTGTGTTTCATAGTTTTCCATTTCCCAGTCATATAGTTCAGCATCTGAATTGTAACCAACTGAGTCGGGATTACCTAAGTAAAGCTCCCCTTGGGCGTTTGGTTCTGTGTAGTCAGTATTGTTTTGGATCTGATAAAGTTGTCGGATATCGACTTCCTCATCAATTGGTTCGACCCAAGGTTGGACTTGGGAGGGGTTAATAGGCACTATGACCTTTTGACCATTCCCTTTGAGTTTAATACGTTCTTTATCTAGAGATATAGAGGCTTTCATCTTTGGTCGACCTACAAGGGCTGGGAAGGATCTAGATCCTTCCTTTGGGTCAATAATTTCGAAATCAACCTTAGTCGATATGCCTTTAATGGTTGTGTCTACATTTTTCCAAACCCCAATGGGTTCAATAAGGCCCTGGTCGGCTAGTTTCAGATAAATGCCTGACTCATAGAGTCGAGGTCGTCCCATCCTTTCCCATGTATCCCGGGTCATGATATTTACCTGAGACCCAAAATCAAGCACCACTTGTCGGACATGGAAACCTTCAATTTCCAGGTCGACAAGAGGGTCGACATCATTTTTGTCTTTTTGATTTAGGCTACATATGTTTGTAGTTTGTTTGTCAGGGTTAGTGCTTTTGATTTGATGCAATAAATCAATGAACTGACCGACAGATTTATCTGTTTGAATGAGATGGGTTAAGTGCTGGGTTGAGTCGTGTCGACTGTGACTAATGTCTTCGTGCTGTGCAAGGTTTGTAAATATGTTTGTGGCTTCTTGATATGTGTGTTGTTCTTTGCAAGGGTCAGGGTATGTATTTGTGTGTGTGATCTTACTAATCTAAGGATTATCAGGCCCGGTTTTAGTGCCTTGTCGAGTGACGATGTGCAAATTCTTAGTAGTTATGACATCATTCTTCTGGACACGAGACAAGACATTAACATTCTTTTTATTACTAATTTTTTCCAACATTGTAGGGCAATCCTCCAAGGAGTGATCTCCTACCCCACAATGTGTACAAAATTTCAGATCAGTCCTGTCCTTGTACGGACAGTCTACGCATCTGTGCCCTTCTTTGTAACAAATAAAGCATTGAGTAGGTCGACGACTTCGTATTTCTCGACTCCCAACGAATCGACCTGTTCTTCCAAACCCTGGTCGTCGATTGTCATTTCGACGGTCGTAGCGTCGGCCATCATTTCGTTTCCCATTCTGGTTATTATTATTGTTCTTCTCGGTGTTCTGTGCTACAGCATTAGTCTGGTAGACGGCCTGGTAGTTTTGTCTATTTTTGAGGTTAAGATGGCAGTCGGCCGTGTTGTGATTTTTAGTTTCGCATATAGCACACCAGGAAGCTTTTCCATTCTTCATATTGTAAGGACAGTCGGCGGTGGAATGGTCTCCTCGTTCCTGGCAGATGTCACAAAACGCTTTTGTCTGTACAAAACGGACATCTTCTCGACTGAATTGCTGTCGACAGTTATATTTTGTATGTCTGGCAGTTGAACAGCTAGTACACCAGATGTCTTGGTTCTTAAGTGTGAGCTCCTTCAAGGACTTCTGCATATTCTCCAGCTGTTCTTCCAAGCGGTGGTCGGTCGGGTAGGCAGGTATGTCTTCATCCATCTCGACCTGCAATGCTTTTGTCAACGCATCTTCGTACGACTTGAATGTCTCCAGACTGATGTGTCGGCGAACTTTCTGTGACAGTCCTGCAAGGAACCATTGAATGAGTAATTGTTCGTCGATGACGTAGTCCAACTGACTCAATAGATCCTTCCATCGTTTATCGTAGTCGCGGACTGTTTCTCCTGGCTTCTGTTGGGTCGTCTTCAGCTTCTTGGCTGCCAGGTGTTTAGCGTCTGGAGTCTTGAAAAATGATAGGAATTGCGCCTTTATCTCTGATTTTGTTGCTCTAGGTTGCCTTTCGGTAAATGTCATATACCATGTGAGAGCTCTTTTCCGAAGGGCTCCTGCGAACTGGGCTATCTGTCGGTCTTCTTCTGTTACTTTGTTAGCCTCCCATATCGACTCGCAGACAAACCAGTGTCGTCTGGGGTCTTCGTCACCCTCATAAAGGGGAATTTGAGCAGATCCGTGACCCATGTCGGAGTCACTATCACTACTCTCTGATGATGTTGGAGGAGGAGGTGGAGGTGGAGGTGGTGTTGGAGGTGGTGTTGTAAGGGGTGGGTTTGTTGAGTCAGTCGAGTCTGTCGGGGTGATGATGGGGTTTTGGTCGATGGAACTTGTGCTTCCGTCGGGTGTCGACTCTTTCTCGTCAAATAGCAGATTGTTGATAATTTGTCTTCGTAATGACCCACTGTCACTTTGCGTGCTCAAGTCTGACTCTTGTGTATCTTCTGAAGTTGTGTGTGGCAGGGGGGGTGCTCCTTCATGTGTCGACAGGAGCAAGTGGATACTTCGAAAGGAAGGTGCCGTTTGAAAGGTCACCCAGTTACCTTCGATCGGTCGACATATTACAAGATGTCGACCCGGGTATGGTTCATCGCCTAGTCGGCTCCAGAGTGTAATGTCGCCAGCTCTTAGTCAAAGGTCATCTTCAATAATAGTTTGTATTCTGGTACGCGGACCTACTGTGGAAAGGGTTACTCCTTCGTCGGGAACAATTAGTTGGAGAGCTTCTGGCTGCTCTATCCACATTTCGTCATCTTCAGGGGACGCCTCTTCTTCTTCGCCTTCTCTGCGTCGGTCTTGACCCGACTCTGGCGGTACTTCATCATGGTTGGTCTCCCTAGGGTTTTACTGCAGCTCTGCGGCCCTTTCTCGTCTGGCTTCCCTTTTCTTCTGTCTTTCATCCCTTTCAATTCTGTTAATGTCCGACATACTGTAGTACAATACTATGCCTTCAGTTCCTCTTCGGTCGATGATGCATTACTGGCGACGACGGCTCTGGTCGACTAGGATCCACTATGCTCTAGGTCCGACACACGACTAGCTACCCCCCCATGGCCTACCCGACGCTTTTTAGAAAGCCCGAATGGTGTCTACTTACTCAGGAAGTATTCCCACTCCCTTTCAGCAATGAATTTTTCCCACTGCTTCTGCTTCTCCGCCCAGTTAGTGTTTGAGGGTGGTTCACGTAATAGAGGTCGAGGTTCGACAATGTTCCCTGCTCCTTTCTCTATTAGAAACTTGAACAGTAAAGATGGTAAGGAACACAAGAATTGATCAGTAAATTCTGTGAAAAATTTCTGTCGGACGGTTTCCACAGACGTCCTGTCTTCGACTGCTTGTTCCTCGCAGAAATCGTCGGCTATCTTTTCGAACCACTCCGAGAGATTTGTACGTCCTCCTCGGATCAGTTTCTAGAGTAACTGTTCTTCTTTAGTCTTGTCCGGTTTTCTCATCCAAATACTGCTTTAGTAGATGTGGCACGGATTCGACAAATTTTTCATGAGTCTCAGTGAAAAATCTGGCTTTTGCTTCGGCGACTGTCAATCTGTTCCTTCTTGCGTAATTTTGTAGATAGTTAGCAATTTTTCGCTCCCACCAGTCCTTTATCTCCTGCTCTGGTATCATATGTGAGCATATATTCCAGTTATGTACTACCGGCAACGGAACCAATGTTGTAATCTCACAGATCACATAAGGTTACCAATAATACATACAAAAATATACAGAAATATACACAGAATCAAGAGACAAGAACTAATAAGATGAACAGATTATATTATTCTCAATAGATCATACAAAGCCAAGAACTGAACTTCCTTCTTGTGTGGCTCAACAGCCTAATATATACAATTTACAATCAGTTAAAAGTAACGACCCGTCGGTTCGGTGAACCGACACAACTATTAGTTAACAGACTAACTACTATGTTTACTCAGCCGACCGACGTAGTCGGTCTCTCGACTTAGTCGGCTGCTCGACTAAGTCGGTCTTCGTTCAAGTCGACTTATGTCGACTTGCTCCTTCTACAAACCTCATATGCAATTTTTAATTGTACCTGAAATATTTTTCTTCTAATCAGGAGGTCATGCTCTCAGAGAGGGGTGATATCAATTTGCCTCTCATTTGTTGTTTTAAGCTGAATCTCCAAAGAACTATTTTGTGCCTCCAACTCTGTAACTCGGGCCTTTAATCCTCTGATTGTTTATTAGTTGCATCCCTTTGTGCCTCTAGCCCTGAAATCTTACCCTCTAGGTCTTTATTTTCTCCATCAATAATGGTGTTTAACAGTACCAAGGCTTCCTTTTCCAATTCTAAGACCTGGTAAGCCTCATGAAGCCCCTTGAACTCTGAAAGGGTAGTCTCATGTTTTCTCTTCATTTCTCGTCCTTCACCCCTTTATTTCATCAAAGTGTCCTTGAATATCACCATCTTCTTCTTGTACTGATATATAGTTCCTTTCAATTTATAAACATTATAAGCATTTTATTGAGCAACTACTACACCAATTGAGGCCATCAGTTGTGGATCTTCATTGGTACCTTTCATGACTGGTCTTTCCGTAACTGTAGACACCTCTAACTGGGTTCCTACCTTTAACTTCTTTTTGACCCTTCAAACGATGGCTTTCCTTTTAGGGTCGAAAACAATCTTATCCAAGGATGCAACCACATTTTGCTTGGATGGGGTGAAAGGTAATAGCCCTAAATATGCAAAAGGGAGATAATCTCCTATTATTATGTCTCATGAGGTAGAAGGAGTATCTTCGGGATTATCCTGGGAAACATCCCTTTCTTGATTATCTCTATCTTGCTCTTCTTTCTCTTCTTGCTCTTTTCTCCTTAGTTCTTTTGCTGCATTCTTTGCCTCTCTCTCTTTATCAGCTGATTCTTGTCTCATCCTCTCCTCTGCTTCAGTTTTACTTTGTTCTTCTTCTTTCCTTTTCCTTTGGGACTCCTCAGCTACTAATTTTTTTGCTTCCTCCACTAGTCTTCGAGCTTCTTCTTCCTTCTTCTTGGCAGCTTCTTCTTTTAGTTTTTGCTGCTCAGTAGTTCCACTTATACTATATTTTCCCCCTTCTGTTATACTCTTTTGTCTAAACTGCTTATTTAGAGAAATCACATTACATGCATTCTTGAAAATTATTTATCTTTATCCAAGTAGTCAGAGTATTCAAAATTTGTCTTCACCATTGCACAGTGTACAACAAATTTTCCCTGGGAATCATTCCTATGAAATATTTTCTCATCGAAGTTAAAATATTCTAGGTCCTTCACAAAATCCAGTGCGCTTTTGACTTTCAAAAACCTGTAGATGTCAACATCGAAAGGGATGGGTGGGTAGACTGCTTTCTCATGTCAAACATAAAATTCCTGAATCCATCCAAAAATAGTTGTCTTACTTCTTCCTTATGCATGATTTAATTAGTGGCATACTTAGGAAGCAGTGATAGGGATTTAGTCCCTCCATACAATCTCAAATAGGTTCCTTATTTGGAGAATAAGTAGTATCCATGTCCACTTATCACCTTATGCGATTCCTCAGACATACACTTGCATTCTTCAAGAAATATCAACTAGGTAATTGGCATCAAAATATCCTCACATATAAGTTCATAGAAACTGTGATAGTTATGGGCCCATAAGATCTGGTATGCTATATAAACAGGGAAATAGTCTTGGTCGTGTGGATACCTTTGCGATCCCATAACTTAAGATGTTTTCATATAGTGGTATATCCTCCAAGCTTGCATCAGGGACCTTTTGATCCTTGATCATGGGGTATATTTGTCCCCATTTGAACTATGTTTGAGCTCCACTTATAGCCTTGGAATATTCATATATTATCTTATTCTTGGCATGATTTCCAAATCTCACTGCTCCTCTGCAACCTTGGCTTTCTTCTTTCCTTTCTTTGGCATTGTACTTTGTGGGGACTGTGGTTATGACAAAAAAACATCAACACATAGCTTAGTGGTCCTGCGGTTAAATCCATGAATTTATGAAAATGAAAAACTACTGAAAAATCGTAAGATATACAAAATATTTTTACCAATCATATTTTCCCTGCATTCATGGAGAAATAACTAATATTATTTTTACTGAGTCGTCCATCATAAAAAACATTGAGGCTAGGTCGAAACAAAAATAAATGATCAGTTCAAGTGCGTGTTCTACCCTCAGCCTTGGGAGCTCCAACCCTAAATATTCTAGTTTTATAAGAATCACCAAAAAATGACTTCAAACCCAGTGCAAAAACCTCCTTTTATTAACCTTATTAACCACAAGAAAAACTAGTTTAGGGGACAGTGATAACTCCAACCATCTAGGTCGAATTCGAAACTGATAAACAAAGGAGATGAACACAAAGGGAAAAATTATTCTTGACGGAAACCCTAGGCCAAAAACCAAAACCCAGTGGCGACTTGCTGAGCTCACTAATCCCCCTATCGTTGTAAATGACTATGAACCAGGTGAGGAAATTCTGGTGAAAAGCTCAACCTTCTCTAGTATTATCCTCAACATACCAAGGATCTAAGCTATCCAATATGGTTGAGGCTAGAGTAGTAGAGGAAAAAATAGATTGGAGCAGGAAAATAATCATGGCTGATGAAAAACTAGGTCAAACGAAAAATGGGGATGGGTCATTTAACTCAAATCAGAGCAAGACCTAAAGAGGCTGGAAGATAGACTTTAACCATGATAGGGATGGAAAAACTAAACCGTACATGAATAAATCCCAAAACACTAAATACCAAACCCCATAAAAATTAAATCTCCACACTTCGTTTTACCAAACTGAAAACACAACAAGGAATGAAGCGTACCTAACAAAAGATGGCTCAAAGGTTGGTGAAATGTTTGGCTCAGAAACTGTGTAGACTCGAAGTGGAAGATTTTCATAAGGGGTGCTCAAAATAGGATGTCCTTAAAAAAACTTAACAAACCATAACACTCGTAACAAAACCCCCAAGGCTATATATAGAAAAACAAAAGAACACGCATTTAATGTGGTGGTTGGGGAATTAAGACACACAAGCGAAAAACTCATTGGCACCCCACTACATTGGTGAAGGAAAAGTGAGCACCTTTTGATAGTGTTAACTCAAAAGAAAATATATAGCCACAACTGTCATCTTGCTCCATGAAATAAAACCGCAAATGGAAATGGTAGGCTTATCCGATGTTGCCGCAGTGAAGGACTGACTATAAGCCGTAAAATTTTCCGCCTTCACTAAAAAGAAAGAAAAATTCCTATTGATAATGTTGGAGAAAAAGTACCGGGAATGCCTGACCAAAGGCTTATCGAAAGACACGCAAATAGACACCCAATCTGTAATGATATCTTGAGCCGAGCCGACACTTCAGCGATGAAAGGAAGATCCAGCTGCAACGGTTGATTGGGCTATGGTGAAATGGCTCACTGAAGAATGATCGGCTTCAAAGGAAACAATCTGCCGATCTTATCGCCTTTGAAACTCAAAGCTATCTGCAACCATCACCTGGAACTCAAAAAAAAATTCGACACAATGTGAGATCGGTTGGAAAGTGTCGAGCTGGAAGTCATATTTTTTTCGATGTGTTAGCAAAAAACTAAAATTTCTTCCGACACACCGGGAAAAGAAAAAGTTTTAAGTTGAAGAAAAAATTTTCAAAACTTCATCCAGAATAAAATTAAGTCATGAAAACCAAAACTTGAGGGGAAAAGAAATCAAAAGCTATAATTCTAAGGAGGGGCCCTAAAATCATCCAAAATTTTGGGGAGTGGTTGCAGTAGTAACATGTAAAAATGTAATTCTCATCGAAATAAACTCTTGATAATATTGTTCCTTTTCGAAATACATCTTGTGATTGTTTGAACTGAACATCTTTCCATCATGTTGTGTGGGGGTGATTAATAGATTTATATGTTTTCTCCCTAAACGTTTCCATAAAAGATGTCACTAAAATATCATCGTCATGTAAATAAATGTTTTTGTATGTTTTTGTTGAATCTATAACAGGTGTGTACTGAATATATCCATATCTCTTCCATTTCACAGTAACATTTGACAGTCCAAGATTTCGATCAGTGGGATATTTAACATCAAAAAGTACCAAATTAGCACATTCATTGCATTTTCTACGACCAACACATTCTTTCTTATAAAATACTTGATCATTCTCTCATGCAAATAATATATTGGAGACAAATTCATGAACACTCAAAGGAGGGGGATCGTTTGGCCAATATTGTATTCCAAAATTTACAAAAGTCTCATAATATAATTGAAATTCTACATGGTAATGGCAACAAAATGTGTCTCAAATAGGGATGGGCCTTACATACCATAGTTTAATATTGAAAAATATGCTTTATGAAATTAAAACTAATAATGAGAAATTAAATAATTGTGGTAAATATTACAAGAAGAATGAAAATGCTCTAACTACTCTTGTTGAACAAAAAATAATGTTATGCTTTGATATGTTCATTAAAATAGGAATAGGGCCACTGAAATTTCAAAAGGTACTCACACATCCTCTTTTTAAAATTTTTGTAAAGGTTTGATAAAAGAAAAATTGATTAACTTCTAGTGGTCAATTGTCGAATAATAAATCTCTAATGGCACATAGTACAAATAATCCTAAAATTAATTTTAAACATTCTAAACCAGATAATAAAGGATCAAGTTCTATTGATGATGCTTCTAATGTTTTTAACACGGTATCTAACAACAAGAAAGTGTTTAATCCTTGTATGTATTGTAGAAAAAACACCCACCTCGAAAAGAGTTTCTGTAAACAGAGACATGAACTTATGAAACAAAAGAAAAATATTCTGAAGAACAGTTGGTGTCCCTGTGTGCTTATTCTGTTCAACCATGTAATTATTATTCTAATGTGAAATGTATAATGAATTATGTTTTTCCTTAGCACATGACTGGTTTATCTTTTTGGTTTAATTCTCACGACACTAAAAAACACACACAATAGAAACTATCTATAAGTGATGGTAATCATCTTTCAATTTTAGGATATGGTAATGTTAATGTTCATAATGATAATTTGGAAGATGTGTTTCATGTTCAAGGAATGTCCATCAACTTGATTTATATTTATCATGCATGTAAAAAAGGTTCAAAATTGTTTCTTCTAGTCCTGTTGATCATAATGTCAGATTATATGTGCTTGTTGGTTTTAATTCATGTAAAAATCAACCTTTTTATTCCAAGGTTGCTCACGTTGACGAACTAAGAAAATTATAGCATGAAATATTAGGTCACTTGAATTATAGAAAAATGAAAATGATGTCTAAAATGGTACATGGCTTACCTTCAATTTATTCCACTAAAGTTGTTTTTGACAGTTGTGTTCTTGGTGAACATGTTTAATAATGGTAAATCTTGGCGTGATAAATAACCATTGCAACTAATTCATAGTGATATTTTTGTTCCTTTTGAAACTCCTTATTTGTCTTATGCAATATATTTTCTTACTTTTATTGATGATTATGGTGACAACTCTTGGGTTTGTTTTTTGAAACATAAAACTGAAACCTTTGGTATTTTTCAAAAAATTAAATTCATGGTTGAAAATGAATTTGGGAAAAATATTAAGACTTTGGGAACTGATAATTGGCAGGGGGGGGGTTGTTCATTAAAAATGAATTCATTGCATATTTATTTAAGCATGGTATTCAACATCAAAATACTTCCCCTTCTACACCTCAAAAAATGGGGTAGATTAAAGAAAGAACAAAACTTTGGTTGAAATGGCTAAATGCATGCTTTATTCTAAAGGATTAAATAAAAAGAATTGGGATGATGCTATTTGTTGTGCTAATTATATATTTAATAGAGCTCCTACTAAAGAAGTTTTGCAAGTTACTCCCGAGGGAAAATGGAATGGAAGAAAACCTGATATTAGTAAATTTAAGGTATTTGGCAGTGAATGTTGGGCTCATATCTCAGATGTAAAATGGAAAAGGTTAGAACCCAAGTATCACAAATGTGTTTTCATTGGTTATTCTGAGGATTCTAAAGCATATATATTTTTTTATTCCTCTACCCATGGCGTCATTATTAGGATAGATGTTCACTTTCATGAAGTCTCTCCTCCTCTTGAGTCTATTGAACCTCATATTACCTTGAATTTTCCTTCACCTTTTGTTACATCTATCTCTATTACTCCTTCCACACCTTATGTGAAAATTATTTATCCTATTTCACCATCATCTTCAATTTCTCCCCATGAATGTTATGAATATACTAGTATGGTTCCTACCACTACTTCTCTTCCTGTTTCGGCTTGGAAAACCATTGAATTTGTAGGTTTTGAGATTGGTATTCCTTCCGATACTTGTAGAACTAGATATGAATTTTATCTTATAACTAATGTTTTGGCCATATATGATCCTTCTACCTACTCTCAAGCCAAATATATTCCTGAATGGGAGAAAGCAACGCAAATTGAGTATGAATCATTAATGAAGAACAAGGCTCGGACTCTTGTTCCCCTTCCTCTTGGAAAGAATTTAGTTGGATGTAAGTGGATATATAAAACAAAGTTTACTGAAAATGGATGGATTGAAAAACATAAATCTTGGTTAGTAGAAAAAGGATTCTCTCAACAAGAATATATAGATTATACTGAAAAGTTTGCTCCAGATGCTAAAATGAGCACAATAAGAACTATTTTTTCACTTATTGAATCATATAAATGCCAAAATAAACAAAATGGATGTCAAGAACTCCTTTTTGAATGGAGATCTTAGTGAATACATTTAAATGCAACATCCCCTTGGATTTATTATTTCTAAAACTTCAAATTTGGTATGCAAATTGAACAAGTTTTTATATGGTCTTAAGCAAGCACCTAGAGCTTGGTATCAAAATATTGATGCTTATTTCTCAAAGAATGGTTTTAAGGGGTGTGTATGTGATCCAAATATATATTTTAAGCACTTTGATGATGATGTTCTCATAATTGTACTTTATGTGGATGATCTTATTATTACTAGAAACCAACTCACATTGATATAGGAAATCAAGGATAATCTTAAAACTGAATTTGAAATGGACGATTTAGGCCTATTACATTATTTTTTGGGTCTACAAGTATAGCATATGGAAGATGGTATTTTAATCTCTCAGCCTAAGTATGTGATTGATTTTATTTCTCGATGTCGTATGAGTGATTGTAAGTCATCACCTACACCATTTCAATCTAGTATAAAGTTAATTGTTCATTGTGATACTCCTCTTGTTGATGCGATGTTGTATTGTCTACTCATGGGGAGTTTAATATATTTAACACACAACATACCAAATATATCTTTTGCATTCCACATTCTTTCGATTTTTATGCAAAAGAATCATGAAATTCATTGGACAACAACAGAGAAAATTTTTAGATATTTACAAGGGACATTGCATTATGGTGTGTTCTATTCTAGAAGGGATACACTATCACTTCTTGGTTATATAGATTTTGATTGGGCAGGGGATACTTCATATAGAGTATCTCTTGCAGGATATATATTTTAGCTTGGTTCAAGGCCAATTTCATGATCTAGTAAGAATTTGAGAACTCTTTCTCTTTCTTCTTGTGAAGCAGAGTACATGGAAGCTAAGGACGAAAATAAAGAAACAATGTGGAACTAACATGTTCTGACACAGATTGGTCTAGTAAAAAAGTGTCCCGCTAAGTTGAGATATGACAATCAGAGTGCAATTCAAGGTATAACTGGAAAACTAAACACATTGAATTGGGTACTCATTATATCAGAGATCTTGTTGCAGATGGTGTTATTTGTTTGGGGTATTGTCCCACAGAAAAATAAGAAGATGATATCTTAATGACATCCTCCCTTTATGTGTTGTTCTCCTATTCATCATTAAAGGGGAGTGATGGAATGATAAATTTTAATAATTACATGTGTAATTATGCCTAATTGATGTTGTAAGAGGTTATAACTAGCATTGGAAGGAAAAATCAAACAAAACACCTCTTAATATTATACTATTGAGTTCACCCACATTTATAATGGAGAAAACAACTCCTTTTACCATTCTTTATATAAATAGGTGGAAAATAATTTATCCCACATGTGTTTTGGGATATTATTCTTCCATACCTCTTGGTAAATAATAGAGGTGAGGGGGAGCCTTTGGGAATTAATGAAGTTGAGAAGAATTGTATCTTTGTGATAATATTTGTAATACTCTATGATATCATATGTGGAGTAGAGATCAAGTTGTAATGTTGGATATATTTTGAGGAATAAGAATATTCTTCCCTTTCTGTGGATGTTTCCCCATCTAGGATTTTACCACATATATATGGTGTTATTTTGTATATTCTCTTATCTCTATTTGTGTTAATATTCTTTGTTACTTTATTAGATAGAAGACTATAATACATAATCATGTGCATGTTTTGTATTGTTGTATGATTTTCTCATATTCTAAATATTCTAACAAAATTCGATATGTATATCCAACAATTGGGGTTTGTGAGATGTCAGGTTGATCACTATGTGTATGGGAGGAAAGTCAGTGATCACTTTGTATATGTGGTGTTGTATTTCAATGACATGTTGTTGGTTAGGAATACAATTGGTTTGATAAAGGAGTTAAAACTACACTTGTCCTCCAAGTTTGACATGAAGGATCTCAAGGTATAAAATTTCATTCTTGGAATGGAAATAACGAGAGATACAATAGGTAGAAAACTATGGTTAAGTCAAAATAAAGATGTTAATAAAGTATTGAAACATTTCAACATGTAGGAGAGTTAGTTGGTTGAGGTCCCTATTCCTATGGGCGTCAATCTATTTGTTGAACAATGTCCAAAGATCCAAGAAGAAAACGAGTACATGTTACGTGTGCCCTATGCTAGTGTTGTTGATAGTTTGATATATGCTATGGTATGTACATGATTGGATATTGTCCATGCAGTGGTAGTATTGAGAAGGTATATGTCGACACTGAAAAAAGAGCATTGGACCATATTTAAGAGAGTATTTAGGTATCTACCCAGCACGACGAATTATGTTGTCTATTATGGAATTGAACTCGAAGACAACAAGGAAATGAATGTACATGGTTCTGTTGATTCCAAGTGGGATGGAGACAACAACCACATATGGTAAACTAATGGATATGTTCTCAATATATTCAACATGAGCATCTAGTTGGATGACTAGAATAAATTCGGTCAATGCACTGTCGACTATTGAGGTTGAATTCAACATGCATGCAAGGAATCGATTTGGTTGTAGAGGTTGTGTTTAGATGTTGAATTTGGGAAGAATGTTGTTAGGTTGGATTGTGATAATCAGAGTACAATATTCCTACCAAAGAATCTAGCATATGATTCAAAGACAAAACACATTGATATTAAATACCATTTTGTGAGGGAGATGGTAGAGAACTAGAAGGTGTTATTGGAAAATGTAGACATGGTGAATATTGCTATAGACTCATTGACCAAGTCGGTAAGCATAATTAAATTTTCCTCGTGTAGGGAAATGATGGGCTTGGTATCCCTTCTTAAGTGAACATAAGTTATAAATCTCCTGCTTATGCAAAGAAGTAAACAAGTGGAAGAATGTTGAGAATGTTATATTCTTTTCATGTGGATCAAATGTCAAAGTCAATAGTCAACTGGTATAAGTCAACTTTAGTTGAGGGCGATAGATTTCAAAAGTTTGGTTAACTGATCGACTAGAATAAGTTGTTTGGTCAAATATAAACAACTTGGTCAATGAGAAGTTGAAGGAACAACCAAAAAAATCAAACAATAAATCGACCAAAGTTGACCAAGTTGAGTTGACTCTAACAAAATTACCAAAAGTGGTTATGAAGTTATGCCATTAATGAGTAGTTGGTTGTATTTAATCTATAAATAAGATGAAATGAATATGCATGTTGTAATATAATGTAAGGATATATTGTGAGGGCTATGATTTGTAACATGATCATGTAATAGAGTGTGATTTATGGTCTATAAACTCACAATTGTAAACACATTTTTTGAGTGTTTGATTAAATATATGAGATGATAGCTCATTGGTTTGTTTTTTTTCCAAAGATCAGGTTTACATGGTAATTTATGTGTTATGTTTTATGTGTTGATGTTGTTGTGCACTATTGTCTTATATGAATTTTTTCAATATATGAATAAATTTGTAAACCTTCTATAATAAATATTAAGAACCCAACAATATTGTCCCTTAGTAAACCATCATAGTTTAAAGATCCCCATAAGAGTGCAGGTTTTTTTGGGTTGTACATGCTTTTCATGGTGTTTGAGCCCAAGAAGCTTTATATAGGTAACAAATATCTTGTTTTCCTCCCTAACCTTCATTAAACCTCAAGACCCATTCTTGGTTGACAACTTACCTAGTCATGGTGCCCATATCCCACTTTTAAGTGATTGATACCATACAAAAGTCATGTGTGCTCGTTCAAGGACTTGTACATGACACTTGAGCCTAAGAGGTAAGGCTTAGAGATATGGTATATTGTTTCCATCCCTCAGAAATGTGTAAGGACAAGAGACCCATCCATGATGTCGAAGACCTTGTAACATTACTCATATTCAACAGAAATGCCAGAAACTCACTAGAGACAGATTTTGTCATGTTTTTTATGTGTTGTACATGATGCTTGAGATTTAAAATACTAAATTAGATAATAAGGTCATTGTTCCCCTATTGAGCATGTTTATTCCTTAGAACCAATTTACAATCGAAATTTTTTTCTCATGGAGCATTTATCCCACCTAGAGGCCAAAGACTCCCTATGAAATTCCCATGTGTTCGTTCATGAATTTGCTCTTATTAACCTTGAGAATATTTAAAAAGACTCTAATGCACTAGGTTTCATTATTTGATGATAATAAATTCCTCATGACCCATCCATGGTCTATAAAACCTTCTAATTGTGTCTATATCCAACATAAATTCCAAAGATCCCTTAGAGTGGTGTGTTTCCATGTATTTTTCATGGTGCTTTTTATGAACCCAAATAATAATTTAGATCAAACATAAGAGATATCATAAATAAAAATAAATAAAATAGATATGCAATAAGCTCAAATCTTTATTAATGTAAAAAATGTTATTTTGATGGGATGAACCAACCTTGTTTACTTTTCTCTTCAAGGGGTCTTCCTCCTAATGAGATAATGCTCCACATACAATAAATATTATTAACATGACATATGGAGGAATCCATCCTTATTCATACAATTAACATACAATACTAAACTCCTAACCTACCGAACCTTCTTTAATCAAGTCCCATTACATTTATTTACTAACTTAGTGGGACTTATTTAATAATAACAATATAGTGGACCCAATTCAATTTACATTGAATGGAATCTAATTCTACTCTAATGGTTCCTCCAAGCCCCCACATTAACCCCTATGTAGGGTCATAACACTCAAACTTGTTAGGATTTATATTCCTCTATTGTCGAGATATAGTCTATTAGATCATTTTACTAACATAGGATTCATTTTCTAGAGTTTGGTGCCACCAATGTGCCCCATTGGTGCCATTAGTGTGCCACTTGGGTTCCACTGATGCCAATCCCTACACTTTAGGATCCACTCCGAGTGCCACCACCAAAATTCTTCATTTGGTTATAGTTGGTAGGTATTTATGCTAAGTTATGCTTCAGTTACATTCAGTTAGATGTCCTCCACTTCAGTTAGCGCCAGTATTGCATGGATGCAAGGGGGTAGCCACCATTTCTCACCTACCTCATCAGTTTAACTGGTTTAAATAATTGAGAGACTGAATTAGACATCTGGAGTTAGACTAGTGAGCTTCGATAGTGATTTAGACACTTCTAGTTAGCCAGTAAGCCAGTCTTGAGTTGGTATATTTGAATCATATCCACATGATTCGAATTCTCATTTATGTAACATCATTGTATAATGATGGGATTAATGCAATTTATTGTCATAATTTACTGATCATTTCTTATCTGTTTCCTGTGAAATTTGTCTTGTTCAGTGTACAATTTTCATTCCATTCAACTGCACAATTATACAATTCAATTTCACTCAATGCCTGTAGATCAAGGGCACAATAATTTAACATGGTATCAAAACCCACTGAGGATAGAAACAGGTCTATCCAATATCCAATTTACACCAACAACAGTTGAGTTTCCACATAACTCCTGCAAAGTGTTCATTTCTAACTCTATATTCGTCCAAAGAAGTCTCCTCAGGTGTGACAGACACTACAAAAGTGTACATGTCGATATGGAAGGCCTGATTCTGACATGATTACAAATTGTTTTTTATTTTTGCAGTGTTACTTACAGGTACTACGTATCTTGATTGTAGAATTGATAGTTTGAAAGGAAAATGGATGGATTCCTCAGCTCTTGTACCCCGGATCCTTACACCATTCAACCAAGTTGATTGGAGGGTAGATATGCAGGTCTCCTTGCACAAGCATGGCTTGTTTAGGATGAATATGGGAAGAGAGACAAAACCTCATCATCCTACTGAGAAAAATAAGTTCCTGAATCGGTTGGATGAAGCATTTGGCTTCCTTTGCACTCACATCTCCTGGTATCTACTCTTTCAACTTGAGGGATTGAAGGCTCATAAATAATCTTGGTAGAAGCTCGAGTTTTTTTTTGGAAAACAAGATTAGCTTCGAGGGCACATATTAGAGAATGAGATAATTTCATTGTCTCCCAACAGTTTCAAAACTATCCAACATTTTTTCACAAAATTCAAGTCTCTAGCACTAGAGTGTAAGAAATGCATAATAGAGAGAAAGGATGAGCAACTTGTTCTCTCTATACTCAGCAAACTTGGCTTTGAGTATTCTATCTTTGTCTCTACCTTCCATTTTGGAAGAGATTCCATCCCCAATTAGAATATTCCTTCACTAGATGGCTCTGTTGAGTCTTTAATACAGGAGCAAGATAAATTGGTCCAAATGGGAGCCCTCCAAAATTCCAAGAACCAATCTCTTCTGATGTCACACTCAACCAATGTGAAAGCTAAAGGGAAGCGCAAGGGGAAGGATCCTAAATCCTATGATTTGAAGCCAAAAGAGTATCATAAGTATTTCGAAGGATACTTGGGTTCCAAGAAGAAGAGAAAGTTCGAAAATATTAGATGTCCTTATTGTATGAGAGGATTTCATCCTGAAAGCCAGTGCATGAAGAAGCAAATTGACCAACTATCAACAATCCATAGACAGAACCATATTTATTTTCCACAAAGAGTAAAGAATCTTGATGATGTAGAACCGACAGAATATCATGAGAGGTACCATGCCTTGAAGGTTGGCCTCACTCAGTCGAAATATGACTTGATAGATTCTGGAGCATCCAACCACATGGTTTCCTCTAAGGAATCCTTCGCCACTCTAAATATCATTGGAGGGCCTACTATTCATATGGGTGATGAATCTCATATCCCAATAGTAGGAAGAGGTTCCATTAAAATCTAGCATGGTGAGTTGAAGAATTTTCTCCGTGTGCCCTCTCTTGCAACAATTTTTTTTTTTTTTTGTATATCAGAAGACTCACACTGGCTCACAAAAGCAAGTTGTATTTGGCCCTGACTCAGTAGAGAACGCATAAATATCAACTAGGAAGACTATAGATAAAGTAATAGAATACCATGCCTTCAAGCCATATGCATTCTCTCATTTCATTCCATACTTAGATTCAATACAACCACAACTTCTAGTCAAAGCAGATAAAGGTATCAAAACTCCTTTACTTCCTATTGTAGATAGATATTTATTGTCTAACATTTCATATTTAAATTTAGATTCATAAGAAGAGTAATACCAAAATAATTTTGATATCGATTTTACACCTCAAAGAGATCTAGATCTAGGTCTAGCATCCACTTAACCTTAATAGCTTAAATGGGATCAACATCTCATTAAAGCAGATGGGGATGGTACTAGGAATCCAGATGATAAGAGAAGAAAAAGGTCCTAGTATCAGAAAGAGAATGTTGCACTATCCCACACACATCCAATTCTCCCTAAGAGGTGCTTCATAATGTTGGGGTCAGATCCTCAAAAATTCAAGGAAGATTTCCATGACCCTAGATGGCAGGAAGCTATGGCTGAGGAATTTGATTTGCTACATGACAATAAAACTTGGGAATTTGTCTCCTTACCTCCAAGGAGGAAACTTGTTCACTGAAAATGGCTCTACAAGAGAAAGATAGCCTCTAATGGAACCCCAACAAAGTACAAGGCTCGTTGGTGTCCAAGGGATACTCACAAGTTCAAGGATTGGACTATAATGAAACATTCACTCCAGTAGAAAGAATGGATTCTATCGGACTTATCTTGGAAGTTTTAGGTTCCAAGAGATGGGAGGTATGTCACATGGATGTGAAAATTGAATTTCTCCATGGTGACTTGAAGGAATAGATATACATGAAACAACCTGAGGGGTAGATTAAGGATCCTCCCTTAACTTGCAAACTGAGGAAATCACTCTATGGTCTCAAACAAGTCCCAAGCGCATGGTATTACAAAATGGATGCCTTCCTCATTTCACATAAATTTGAAATATGAAAATCAGATTGCAATGTTTACATGAAGAAGAAATAGGGGTCCTTGTTATTAGTTGTGTTGTATGTGGATGACTTGCTCATTATTGGTAGCTCTGTTGTTGGATTGATAAGCATCAAGAAAACTATGAACAAATCATTCGTTATGACATAGGATTGTTAAGACAATTCATTGGCCTTGAAGTAAGTCAAAAGACTTCAGGAATCATGATCTCATAGTCCATATGCTCATCAAACATGCTTAGAATATTTCATGTGGAAGACTACAAGGAAACCACTTTTCCTTTCCTATCTGGAATCAGTCTATAGGAATATGGCTCTACACCATTCGTAGACAAAACTATTTACAGACAATTCATTGAGAGCCTTATATAGCTCACACATTCAAGACTAGACATATCCTATTATGTGAGTGCCACTTCTAGGTACATACAGGAACCACAGGAGCTGCATTGGGCAGCAGCAAAGCGCATCTCACACTATGTGAATATCCTATGATGTGAGTGCTGCTTCTGGGTACATACAGGAGCCACATGAGCTGCATTGGGAGGCAGCAAAGCACATCTCGCACTATGTGAATGGTGCTAGAGATTATGGGATTCATTATGTAGTTGGTGCACAACTTGATCTCATAGGATTCATATATTTGGACTGGGCCAGAGATGGGAATGATAGAAAATCCACTTTAGGATTTGAGTTTATGGTTGGATATGGGCCAATTTGTTGGTCCAGCAAGAAGCAAGTAGCACTTGCACTCTCTTCAACCAAAGCAGAGTATAGGGGAGCTGTGAATGCATATATTCAGACAATTTGGCTACATGGCATCTTGAAAAAATTTGGGATTCACACATCACCTTTAGTGGACATTTATTGTGACAACCAGAGTACAATAAAAATTTCTAGTGATCTAGTTCAAGAGTAGAGGATGAAGCAAATTAAGGTTCACATGCATTATATTCGGGAACTAGTTCATGACAAAAATATCACACTGCATTACTATCCTACAAAGGATCATATTGTAGACATATTCATCAAGTCCTTCATAGAAAAGAGATTTTTCTTTATCATATCTATGTTAGGTGTAAAGGCTTGATTCATATTTCATGTTCTTGCTTATTTTGAGGGTGTTTTTTTCCCATGAGGTTTTCCCCTATTTCCTCGGTTTATTAAGCATCTTTTTAATTCTTTTAGATTGTAATGGGTGACTTTTGGCCTTGTTTCTAGGGACCACACTTGTTCAAGTTAGGATTAAGGAGGGGGGGGGGGGTTAGGATTTATAATCCTCCCTTGTCCAGATATAGTATATGAAGCAACCGAATCTNTAATCCTCCCTTGTCCAGATATAGTATATGAAGCAACCGAATCTGGTTGGTCCATTAGTTGTGGAATCTGACTATCATTTTTAATAATGAAATATGAATAATATATTGGATGATGATGATAATTACAAGGAGGCTCACCTTTATAGGATTTGAGCATGTAGAATGAAGGGTTACACCCTTTCCTATAATAATTAACTAATCTAATTAATATTCTATTTTATATTTGTTACATTGCCACTCCCTTTAAGGAAGCTTTGTCCTCAAAGCTTAAGTATTTTCCTAGTGTCGTTCTTCATTCTGACTCAGTTTCGATATTAGAATCGGATGAGGTCTCTTGCGCAGATAATTGCACTTCCTTTCCATCGATGATTTTGCACTATATTGTCTGATTGTTCCTACATTATGACCAGGGGTCCAGTCATCACTACATCGATGACATATGTTTTTCTTCGTTTTTGTATTATTAGAGTAATTATTAGATGACTTTGATATATTTTCCATTTCATAGGCATATGATTGAGGTTTGTGGCATTAATGACCAAGTGACCAAGTATCTGCACAGTACCTACATTGTGTCTCTTTTTCTTGTTGATAATGGTTATCGCCTCTTGTTTTCATTCCTTTCAATTTGCGTTCTACGACTTTCACTTTATGTCTTGCTACTTCTACGTTAGGTATGTCATGCAACTTTAACTCTTTTGGAGGTATGGTTTAAGACCTCCTAAATAGGTTTCGAGTATTTTCATGTCAGACAACCCAAATACTCGTGTTGATAAGGATTCCCATTGATGTGTGAATTCCTCAACGCTTCCAACCTGTTGTAATCTGGTACGTTTACTGAAAAATTCATCTTCTTTGATTCCTTGAAGCCTATTAAAAAAATCATTTTTGAACAAGTTCCAGGTGTAGGTAAATTTATCTCTCTTCCACCATAAGTACCAATTATAGGCGTACCCTTCCATATGCATTGACGCATATTTCACCTTCTCCTCGTTAGATTGAATATTGTAAATGTCGAAGTATTCTTCTGCTTTGTTTAGCCAAGCAACGCATTGGTATTCACTCTTATTGTATTTCGACAACTTTATTTTTTCCTTAGGTGGGTACACTTTGTGAGGAAAATATTGATTTTCTTTGGCCTTACGGTTTGATGGTGGCTCGAAAATACTGGACGAAGAAAGTGACATATTTGAACTGCTTTGTTGTTGGTGGTGATTTTTAGCCTTTTTATTCTCTATTATGTTACTGATAGCATCTATTTTGCTGTTTTATCATGCCTCCATATATGGCAGTACTTTTGTTTCTATCTCTTGCTTAAGAATCACATTTTTAATCTTTATTTCTTTTTGCAACTCTTCTTGATTCTTTGTGAGTGTTTCCTGGGTGGCAACATGAAATGAGCAATCTAACATGTTTGGACTGCTGACTTGGCTCAGACTAGGTATGAGCTTTTGTAACATCTCAATTAATGTATTATGGTTCTGTGTCATGGTGCTCATGTTCTATGTTAAGGTGTTTATGTTTTGAGTCATGGTACTCCTTTTGTCATCTAGGTCTTTTTGTTTTTCGCTCAAGATGGAAAAAATTTCATCCAACCTTCTTTATAGTACCAGAACAAGCTCGTCTTTGAGTACTGTATTGTTATTTTGCATCTCTTCCTTCGAGATTTTTTGGTTAGCGACAAGGAACCTAATGTCCTTCTCCATTTTTCGATTTTCTCTTTTAGTTCCTCCATGGTCTTGGACCTTGTATGCAGAGGTGTGTATTTCAATGCTATTGTGGATTTCGAGGTGAAATTTTAATAATAATATATTAATTATTATTATTATTATTATTATTTTAAAACCATATAATTTTTTTATATAGTTTTTTTTAAACAAATATTATAATAATAAATATAATATTTAATTAAAAAAAAAAATTATTAAAAAATATTATATAACAAAATATTTGAAATAATATAATATAATATAAT
>LPNX011054185.1:411873-556024 GCA_001517045.1 Pseudotsuga menziesii
ACGTGGAGCAGGGATGTGGGAGGAGATCGAGTGGGAGGTTTCATAGGGGAGTGGCAACGTAGATGAGGGAGCACAAACAGGATGATGGCTGCGTGATGGAGGTGAGGTAGGTGGAGGGTAGAGGCAGCGTGGAGGCAGGGTAGGTGGAGGATGGAGATGGCGAGGAGGTCGAAAGGAAGTAGCGTAGTGAGCGTGGATGGAGTGGAGTGCATGATGAAAAGGTAAAATAGAGCAGCATAAGAAATTAAGGATTGATGAGCTGAGTCCGAGATCAAGTAGGAGTTGATGAGCTAAGTCCTAGCTCAGAGTGCAGGAGCGAATTTGCTTTGATACCAAATGAAGCAACCGAATCTGATTGGTCCATTAGTAGTGGAATCCGACTATCATTTTTAATAATGAAATATGAATAATATATTGGATGATTATGATAATTACAAGGAGGCTCACCTTTATAAGCTTTGAGCGTGTAGAATGAAGGGTTACACCCTTTCCTATAATAATTAACTAATCTAATTAATATTCTATTTTATATTTGTTACAGTATATTAGATCATTTGCCTAGATTAGGATTCATTTGCTAGAGTTTGGTGCCACCATGATTTTGGTTCCACTGGTGCCACTGGTTCCATTGGTGCCACCAGTGTGCTGCATTGGTGCCATCAGTGTGCCACCGGTTCCAATCCCTACACTTTAGGAGCCACTATGAGTTCCACCACCAACCTTCTTCAGTTGGTTATAGTCGGTAGGAATTTATGCTAAGTTATGATTCAGTTACATTCAGTTAGATCTCCTCTAGTTTAGTTAGCACCAGTATTGCATGGCTGCATGGGGGTAGGCTCCATTTGTCACCTACCTCATCATTTTAACTGATTTAACTGATTGAGAGACTGAATTAGACATATAGGGTTAGAATAGTGCACTCTGATAGTGATTTAGACACTTCTAGTTATCCATTCAGTCAGTCTTGAGTTGGTATATTCAAATCATATCCACATGATTCAAATTATCCTTTCTATAAAATCATTGTATACTACTGGGATTATTGAAAGATAATGTTGTAATTTACTAAGCAGCTCTTATCTGTTTCCTGTGAATTTTTTCTTTTTCAGTGTACAATTTTAATTCCATTGAACTACACAATTATACAATTCAATTGCACTCATTTCTTATAGATCAATGGCACAATAATTTAACAAAACTACCTTAGGAAGGAGTTGTCCTCGACACCTTGTCCATGTTCCTATGGGAGAATTTTTGTTGCCATGTTGAAGTAGGAACCAAGGTCTTATGTACTATTGTGAGGAACCTTGCTGATGTAGTACAAAAAATTCCCATATAATCCTAGGTCCCATGTATGAGTGTTAATGACAATTATGAATTACTATAAGGGACTCATGCAAAATCCCATGTCTAATTTCCATGTGTTGTAGTTGGCACCATATCTCTAAAACTGAAGTACCATAATCTATCAAGTGTTGTTTGTCACATTCCCCACACGGTTATGTGGATTTATATAAGCATATCAAACCAAAGTAATTGAGTCCTTTATAGAGTATGAAAATGATGGTGCTATAGAAGAATCATATTGGAATTTGGGAGGCACCACCTATTTCTATCCATTTTCTGCAAGTTTCTCTTCATATGGTATAGGAGAGGTATAAAAAAGGATATGGAAATAACAAACGTCCCAAAATTTACAACTATCCATATACAATTCTTTCCAATAAACCTCTAAATAATACAAGATAGATCTTTTGCGGTGATACTATTCCCATATGTTCTGAATAACCCAAAATTCAATCTTTTGAAAAATATTCTTCTCCTGTTCAACCTTAATATTATTGATGGATTCTATATGAGCTTTAGTTTCCTTAAAATGTTCAGTGAGCAGCATTTGGGTCTCCCATGATAGGGTCCACAACTTATATATGGCTGAAGTTGTTCTCATGCATGGAACACATCGGTCCACACTTCTTCCATTGTATGTTTCCCCACTTTGCCATGTTGTAATGGAGGGAGAAATTGTAGTTCATGTTGTAGCATAGGGAAATGTAGCTATAACTATGGCATATACTATATAAAATTAAATCTCTAAAAATAAAGTGATCTTACTTATTTCATACAAATGACTGGGGTTATCACCAACGCACAAGGTTTTAACTCATATAGACACCCTAGGGTTGAAACAAAAGCAAAATAGACTTGTTAAGACCAATTAGAAATAATTATAAACTAAGAGATAATAAGGAATAAGTTAGTATTTATTTTTTATGACAGTTGGTCCTAGATTTCTTTGTTCTAGTTAGACCTGCTCTAGATATCTATCCTACAAAACAACCATGAAAAACCTTCCTCAAACATATTAGCTAATAAAAATATTGAAATTCAAATCTAACATGAAATTGAACTAGTTAAGTGAAATGAACTTCAAACAATGAGCTAAAAATAAAAAAATAATAATCACTGAATTTGGGAAGGGAAAGATGTCCAATATGTATTTATATAACATAAAAATACAAGATTATGTCAATCTTCCAGCTGTTGCACCTGAAAAATCCACCAATGCCTGATGACCCTTCAGAAAGCATAGCCTTAGATTTCTTTTGTGACTTTTTTCCAACCCTAGGATGACCAGAGTTGTTTGTCAGTTATGACAGAGTGTTGTTGGTGTTTTGTCTAGTGGAGCAAAATTTGTCTTTTTGCAATAGGCACCATCGACACCTTTCCTTTGTGAGTAAAACGCGTTGGAATTGTTTGACCTTGATCCAAGTGCGCCGATTGACCTAAAACATGAAAAAAAAATATTCTAAAATATTCCTTGAAAAATCCTTCATGGAATTGGTTCCTACTACCTAGGGAGAGGTGGAATTCACCTTCGTCACCTATTGGGATCAACTCCTATCTATTTCCCAAGTGAATCACATCATTTTTGGCCTATAAATGAAGCCCTCATGGAGTGAGTGAGAAGAGGCCAAATAAATCACCCTTATGTTGTTGGATTGAGATCTGGTTTAGAGGAAAGATAGAGTGAGCTTATGTGTGAAGAAATTGTTGTAAGTGTGAAGGATTGTAGATTTGTGGTAGAGGATAAAGCTAGCAACATCAAGGATTTATGGTTGTAACTTTACTCTCTTTTATTATTAATACAAAAGTGTTCCCCTTTCCCATATTTAATGTGTGTTAGTATCAATTAAATGTTGTTAGACTCCTTTATCACTAAAATAGATGATTAATTTTCCATGATACTCTCATCTTGTGTTTTTGTCTTTTGATTTATTTTGCAGATACTGAATATTGCAAGAAGGACTTTGGAACGAGGACAAAGAACATTCAAATATGAGGTATGAGTTTAGTTTCATGTTGATTAAATTGATTATCTAGGGAAATGATATGCTGTTGTGTTTCTTTTTCTCTACACTTGCATCATACAAGGTAGAGGAATGAGCGGTGTCTGCACTAGTTGCATAATTCCTTGAAACACCAGCCACCTTGAAAAACCATGACTCTAGGTCTCTTGCCAGTCTTCTCCAATAATCTGAACAAATATTTAAATGTATTAAGGAATGAAACTATCTGAGGGAAATAGTTTCATAACACAGGGAATGGATAATAATGCACATGGAAAAAGGGATGGGGATGAATTAATTCCTCCATCATAACTTTACTTAATAAAAAGGTCCCAGCTCATGGCCTATTTCTCTTTTTTCTTATAGTAAATGGAGATTATGGGTTTGACCCCGCTAGATTCTCCAATTCCGTTGTTAAGGATTTCATCCAAATAACTAGGGTTATCACCAACATACCATGTTTTAACTCAGATAGACACCGTAGGGTGGAAATGCAAGAAAAACATATTCCTTAAGACCAATTACAAAAATTATAAACTAAGATATAATAAGGAAGAAGTTAGTGTATCTTGTTTATGACGGGTGGTACTATCTTTCTTTTATCTAACCATACTTTCTCTATATCTTATCCTGCAAAACAACATGTTGCAGCTGCAACTGTTCTCCCCAATTTTTTTTCAAATTTTGGTCCCCTCCTCATGATCTAGTGTTGCTTTGAATCGTTCGGATCCATGAACTTTCTGGTCATGCTTTAATTTTGAACGATTTGTTGAAGATGAACTCTCGTCCTATTTTTGGAAGTTGCTTGTGTTTTGAAAATTGTGTGGGTCGTAGATTTTGAGTTTGGTTTTGCTAGTTGATCAGATCAATTGTTCTTTGAAAAGTCGCTATTTCGGAAGTAAAATAGGCTGTTGATTGTTGTTGAATTTAAAGCTGTTCCAAACACTTAATATTTTTCATAGATCGAGCATCAAATTATGTTTGAGTCGGAAGGTCTTTTGCTTGCACTCCCGCCATTGCGGAGAAATAATCGGCTTTGGCTTCGTCATTTGTCTCCGATGCATTTTTCTTAATCGGCTGATTTGTTGCTTTCGCGTCGGATCATATTACTTCTACGTTCTCCGCAGTTGCGGATGGCAGACTGCGAAGTATCCCAATTATTGATTTGACTTTTTAGACCCTACAGTGTTGTTTTCACCGCTCCTTAAGTCTTGGGCTTCCGCCGTTGCGACTACCGAAAGCACTGTCCTTCCGATCGTTTAGTCGATTTTCCTCCGATCCTTATGTCTCCGCCCGCCGATGCGTGTCGACCTTCTAGTCACATGTCTATCACCTTTTGCTTCTGTCGTTGCGGCTCTCAAATCAGCTAAGCACCCGATGAAAAGTGCTCCACCCACCGATGCATGTCGCATGTCCGTAGTCTTTTTCTTTTCCACCATTGTGGCTGGGAAAAGCATTTGGTTTTCGATGTCAATGTCCTTCCAATTTCCGATTTGAAGCTTTCCCGCCCACAACTTAGATCATAACTCTTTTGACTCTGATAGGCCTACGTGTTTCCACGGATACCCGTCTCCTGTTAAGATCCGCTTATGCGGCTGTGAATGAGTTTACCCTGCCGATGTTAGCGTTCTGAGCTGCCGATGAGTTTGTGGTTTCCTGTCGCTGGTGATTTCTTTAGAACCCATAGGTAGACGAGATAGTGGTGTCAGCGTTTGTTAAGCTTCATAACAGTAATGCAGTGCACGACCTTTCTTGCTGCTTAGCCGTTTTGGTTGATAAAATTTAATGTAGTTTGATTTTATTAAAAAAATGCAGCCCCGTGAATGATAGATGTCTTTTTTGTTGCAGGAAGATCCAAAAGACTGTTCATACTACCACGGTGCGAAGGTATAGATAGAAGACAGGATTGTAAGGAGGGCAAGCAAAGTAGAAGGCGAAGCCAATAACGAAAAAGGCACAGATCTGAAAGGTCTGTCAGTTACTCATCAGATCATGAGTGCGCACAGAAAGACATGAAACGTTTGAGGAACTGAGAGGTCACACATTGGGGGGGGCAGCCCAAGTGGTCTACTGTTTAGCTTAAATATTTGAAAGTTAGAATGGAGAGGGGATTTTTCCCCCGAAAAACTTGTAAACTAATGCTTGTAAGAGGAACTATTTCATTTTACAACCAGAAATTGCAACTTTTGCCTGTTGGAGAAAGTGCTATGTGGAACATATCAATGCATTTAAATGAGTGATGTTGAATGGGAAATATTTCGTTTTCAACTGTGTTTCATTAACTGTGAGAACGTTCTAAATTCCTGAACCTATGTTCTTATCTGAATGTTCTTTAGTTTTCTTTATGATGTTTTCCACTATGAGTAATGGGAGTCTTAACTGTTGATGAGCTATCTTATCATGTATACTTTATTCATGTTTATATGTTTGGTTATAAGAACATCTATCTGCGATTTGCCATAACATATGGACAGTAGTGCATTACTCATGAATTAATATCCATCTCTCTAGAGATAGCTTAGTTAGTTTTACTTTGTTACTGTTTGTATGATTTAGATTCTTGTGAGTTCTAAGACGAGAGGTAAGAACCTGCACATCACGTTGTGACTAATCCCTGCATCCTTTATCACCCTGCATGGTTAATTAGGCACGTGCATATCATACTTTAAGTCAAAAAAATACAAAAAATACACCCAGTGGACCAGGCCGCAATCGGTAAAACCTTTATTTTTTGTTACTTGACCTACGGTAGTCGAAACGCAAACCGGACGAATTCCCTACACCAAACAGTCACGGGCTAGTTGGGAACGTTGACTGGGGAGAATCCCTTGCTATTGTTGCCTACAAATTTCCAGGCCTCAATAGTTTCTGGCACTAGAAGGAGGTCCACCAGTGCATGGCTGGCCGAGGAAACCCATTTTCCTGAGCTTATTCCACCGGTAACAGTTCAGAAAGCAGTGGGATTCATAATCAAATTCTGAAAGAAAGGGGTAGAAAACATTTGCTTTCTGTCGATAATGAAGTTGTTAATAATATGAGAAGACACACCAGGGCATATGTGAAGAATATTGGAGGATTTCTAATCATCCCTGAATTTCCCAGAAGAGAATATAAAAGGAAAGATCGTCCCATATTGGAAGACTTAGTGCTGGTCGAGGATTGGGAAGAGCTTGTAGAAACAGCCCTACATGAAGTTGTACTGCCTTTGAATCAAGAAGGCCCAGATACTCCTCACAGTTCTCCTTCTCACACTCCTATTTTCTCACCTCCTCACTCTCCACCTAGACTCATGGCAGGCGTAAACGCCAATCAACCACCCAACCCACCGAATCCACCACCTGCCTGGAGAGCCAGATCACCTTTGAACCTAACACCTCCGTTACATGATCTACCTCAATCCTTTGAAAAGATGCTTCCTAAATTCGACCCAAGTGAGAAGATACTAGTAGACAACCACTTGCAAAGTTTTTATTTGGTAATAGAAGGGTTAAGGGCTGGGGAATGTGAAGATGTAGTTTGCAGACGTTTCCTGCACACCTTTAAAGGAGCTGTTGCATCATGGTACTTTGGTTTTCCTGCTAACTCTATCCCTGATTGGGATACCTTTGAGAGGATTTTTAGAAGTAAGTATGCAACCCAGAAGACTCATGCAGCTCTTATGAAAGGACTATGCGCTTTAAAGAAAGAGAGGAAGGAAAAGGTGCATAGTTTCACTCAAAGGTTTGCAGCATATCTCAAGATTTTTTTTGAAGCTGACAGGCCTATTGATAAAGTCCTGATTGAATATTATACCTCATCTTTAGGACCCGAGCTGGCCATGTTCGCCAAAATGAAGGCCAAGCCCACTTTAGCAGAAACTTATGAGGAGGCAGAAAAGGTAGAGGCTGAAAGAGAAAGTATCAAAGATTATCCCGAACGGTCAGGAGAGAAAGGTGTGGGAAAGAAAGCCTTGTTGTTTGCTAAGCCTAAGGAAGAGCAATCACCAGATTTTGAAAGTATGGAAAAAATGATGCAGAAGCTTTCTAACAGAATCATAGACTTGGAAAAAGAAAAGGAAACTCATAAGTTCTACAAGCCCTGTTACAAGAAAAGGGAGGATAACAATCAATCCCAACCTCCTCCTCACAATTCAGCATCTATGAATTTAACAGAGGTAGGGATGGAAAATTTTTGCACATTCCACCAACATCCCCACTCTGAAAAGAATTGTCCTCAATGGATAAACTCAATGACGTTGGTTATGAATCAGCTACCGGATTCTAAATTAACAGAAGATGGAGATGAAGAAAAGAGGGACAGTACCACTTCAATGAAAGAACAAGAAGATGAGACCATGGTTCTGTGGAATTCCGTTTCATTATTCGATGCTGAGGAAGAAAAGAATTGGGGATATGAGAGCATCATGGAAATGAATGTTACAACAAGGATCCAAGGGTCGGTTAAAGAAGACAGTCTCATACTCCCAAAAATCAAAAGGCTGCAGAAAAATGTTAAGAAATTTCAAAATAATTCCGCAGCTGATAGAATTCCCGAATTCACCATTACCAGCCAATATCCTAGGCAGAATGATACGTTGGCCAAGCCCAATGAAGAAAATGTGAATTCTAATAAACCGCATCCAATTGAAACACAAATGGATTATGACATCGTGGAAGATATAAAGAAGGTAAAGGCAAACGTTTCACTGTTTGAGATGTGTAAAGTGTTGCAGCAAAAGGAAAGGCTATTGAAATCACTTGAAGCATCGGATGAGAGGCTACCCACTGATAATCAACCTCAGGAAGAGGAAGAAATCGAAGAAACCAGCATTGGAGGTAAGTCTAAGAACAAACACCCACCTTTCCTCCTCACTTTTGAAATTTGTAATCATAACGTACATAATTTCCTGGTAGACTCAGGGGCGCCAGTTAATGTCATGCCAATATCAGTCTGTAAAAAGATAAATGGGCATCCTAAGCCATCCACATGGAGGGTTGTTCAGTTGGACAGGACGAATGTAAAGGTAATTGGTGAGATGGAGGATGTCCTAGTACGACTGTCGTCGAATGATAAAGTGTGCCAAGTCATTGATATCGTGGTGGCCGATATACCAGACGCTTATGGGCTTGTCCTTAGCAGAGACTGGTAAGTAAAACTAAATGGATATTTTGCCTTGGATTGGTTGCATCTGTGGCTGCCATATAAAGGGAGCCCGAATCAAATTAAAATTTTGAGGGAACCTGACATGAAATACAACGTTACTCAACTTGAGGAAAAGAATGAACCAGTGGATTCTGTGTTGGGAAATTATTTTATTGAGTTGGAACCAGGAAATTACCAAGAAGAAGAAGCCAGCAACACGTCAGACACCCAGCCTGATCTCCTTCGATTCTCACAAGCTGATGAAATCGACTGTAAAATAGTAGACTTAGTAGTAGGAATAGATTCTCATGCTGTAGTTAGCGATTTCTGGACATTGTTTTTTGATGGCTCTAAGACGTTAGAAGGGTCAGGGGCCGTTTGTGTCCTTATCGACCCCAAGAAGAATAAACATTTTCTTTCATGTAGATTAGAGTTTGAATGTATGAATAACAAAGTTGAGTATGAAGCGTTGGTGCGAGGATTGAGGAAAGCAATCGAATTAAAGGTAAGTAATCTGAAAGTTTTTGGAGATTCTGAAATAATTGTAAAACACATTCGGAATCAAATACATTGTATTTCTCCCCACTTGAAAGCTTATCAAAATGAGGTATGGGATCTTCTCAAATGTTTTAATGCATTTAATATTGTTTCAATTACAATACTTAAAAATGCAGCAGCTGACTTGCTAGCCACATTAGCTGCTAGGCTTGTGCCTACTAATAATCGGTGCTCCGTTGAACTACTTTTCAGGCCCTCGGTCCTTGATTTGATTACCATCTTACGAGTGTTTAATGACGAACAACAGATTATAGAATGCTTAACAAATGACGAGGTATTTAAAGGAGCAATTATAGACGATGAAGAACATCAGGTCGAGCTTAAGTATGATAATTTCATCCCTAAAGGAGTCAGAACCTTAGAAAGAATGTTGGATCTAATTGAAAAGTTTAGAAGGCCAGCAAACGTGAAGACTCACAGCTCATCTCTATAGTATGAGCTGATAAATTTAGGGACTGAGACAAATCCTAAATATGTGAATCTTGGCAAATGCTGTTCACCAGCAGAAAGAGATAAGTACATCAATTTTTTTAATCAATATAAAGATGTGTTCGCCTGGACATAATGTGTTCGCCTAGACATACGCAGATTTGAAGACATATGACACTAGCATCATCCAACATGTTATCCCCATTATATCTGGTGTCAAACCTTATCAACAACCTTTAAGGAAAATGAACCCCAAATTGGAACCTCTAATTCAGAGTGAAGTTAAGAAATTATTGGATGCTAGGATCATTTTTAAGGTCAGACACTTTGAATGGGTCTCAAATCTGGTACCAGTGAGAAAAAAATCTGGAGAAATCAGGCTATGCATGGATTTCAATAATTTAAACCGCACCTCAGATAAAGATAACTATCCTGTTCCACCTATGGAACAACTACTACAAATGGTCTCAGGTTCTGAACTATTTTCTTTGTTAGATAGTTTCTCAGGCTACAATCAAGTATTAGTAGCCGAAGAAGGAAGAATGAAGACAACATTCTGGACCAGATGGGGAACCTTCACTTACAGAAGAATGCCCTTTGGGCTTATAAATGCCGGAGCTACGTTCCAGAGGGCTATGGACATAGCTTTCCGAGGTCTGATTGGCCGTAGTGCTGTAGTGTACCTTGATGATATTACGATATTCTCAAATAGGAGAGGAGAGCACGCGTTTCATTTAAGGCATATTTTTGAACGCTGTCAGAAATATGGCATCTCACTCAATCCCAAGAAGTGTGTGTTCGTTGTTACAGAGGGCAAGTTGCTGGGTCACATAGTTTCAAAGAACGGAATCTCTATAGATCCGGAAAGAATTAAGGCCATTTAACAGATCCCCTTACCCTATAATAAAAAGGGGATGCAATCATTTATGGGAACCATAAATTTCGTACGAATATTTGTGCCAGATTTCGCTCAGATTGTCAAACCGCTGCAGCAAATGGTGAAGCAAAGTGCACAATTCAAATGGACTGAGATTGAGAAGGACGCATTCAGCAAGATTAAAACTACTGTTGCACATGCACCCTCCCTAAAAATCCCAGACTTCGATAAAGATTTTATTCTGTTTACTTTTGCATCTGATGATTCGCTAGCAGCTGTGCTTACTCAAAAAGAAGACGGGGGGGATGAATTCCCAATATATTTCATGAGCACTGGTCTACAAGGGGATGAATTAAATTGCCTGGCTATTGATAAACAAGCTTATGCAATATTCAAAGCAGTGAAACAATTCAGGCCCTACATATTGAAAAATTGAACCAAGGTGATCGTCCCACACCCAGCTGTGAGGTCCCTTTTTGTGCAGAAGGAGTTAGGAGAAAGAAGGGGTAATTGGGTAAAAACTCTTCAAGAGTATGACCTCGAGTTCAAACCAAATTCCATAGTTAAAGGGCAATGGTTGTGAAAAATAATGATTGAAAATGGAAGCAATGACGAACATGCCTGGGAAGACGAGGCTGAACTACAATTTATGGATGTATGTCCTTTGTTCACATCCCCCGAGTCTTGGTATAGAGACCTCGTGCATTACCTTTAGGAGGGATTGTTTCTAGAACATTGGAATTCTAAGCAAAGAAGAGCGCTACGTCTTAAATCAGCCTCCTATCAAATTGTTGAAGGAATATTGTTTAGAAAAAATTACGACGGATTCCTTCTTAGATGCTTAGAGAAAGAAGATGCGAAGAAGGTAATGACAGATCTGCATGATGGTCCTACTGGTGGGAAATTTTTAGGAGATACTATAGCACACAAAATTCTTAGAGCAGGTTACTATTGGCCCATGCTTTTCAAAGATGCACATGCCCATGTCAGGAAGTGCGACATTTGTCAAAGGTGTGGTGGAAGACAATCTAAAGCAGCCGCACCACTGAAGCCTGTGATGATCACGGAGCCGTTCGAGCAATGGGGGTTGGATATCATTGGGGAAATAAAGCCGAAATCTTCCCTACAACATAAGTACATTCTGACCTCAAACGATTACTTCACTCGATGGGTCGAAGCTATCCCGCTGCGCAAAATAAATGAAGACGCGGTCATCAACTTCCTACAGGGCCACATTATGACCAGGTTTGGAGTTCCCATTTATTTAGTCTTTGATAATGCTACTTACTTTTCGTCGATTAAATTAACTTCTTTTGCTCATGAGAAAGGAATAAAGTTGCATTACTCTGCAAATTACTATCCACAAGGAAATGGCCTGGCTGAATCTACTAACAAAAATCTGATTAGAATTTTAAAGAAGACTGTGATAGAAAACCAGAGGAGTTGGCACTCAGTGCTACCAAACGCTTTTTGGGCTGATAGAGTCACCCCCAAGTCTTCGGTAGGAGTGTCTCCGTATACCCTTGTGTATGGTAAAGAATCCATTCTTCCCCCCAATATCATGCTACCCTCCTCCATAATAGCTCAAGAGTCTAGAGGGTCGGAGAATGAAGTCTTACAAATGAGAATATATAATCTTCTGAAAGCAGAAGAGGCTAGATCTAAGGCCAAAGAGTGCTTTAAACAACAACAAGAGGTAATAAAGAGATGGTTCGACAAGCACAAGGCAGGAACAAAGGAATTTGAAGTGGGAGATTTGGTCCTCAAGTGGGACCACCCCCATGATGAGAAAGGAAAACACACGAAATTCCAGCAGTTGTGGATAGGTCCTTTTCAGATTGCGGCAAAGCTTGGCCCTTCCACTTATAAGTTGCAAGATCTACAAGGGTGGGAAGAGAACTTAATAGTAAATGGTTTAGTTCTCAAGCCTTATTTTTCCTGAGTTTTGTTTGTGTTCTTCTATCTTGTATATAAATAATCTGGTCATCTTTTTGAGTCATGTTTAGTTTTGTTTTAGTTTAAGTTTTTTTATTGATTTCAATAAAGGAAATAAACCCACGGTTGCATGGAGAACATCAAAATTTTTGTGAATGATTAACATTCTTGGGTATAAGACTATGTGTTGTTGTTTGTCTAAAAATAACTTCTTCCAGTTTAGCAGCTTTCTCAAATAGCTATGTACGTGTTGAATTCCTACTTAACCCCTGCAAAATAAACCAGAATCAGAGGGTCTGGAATACTATTTTGAGGCTCCGTCCATGTCACATTTAAAAAGTCCTAGGGGGTGACAGTCAAGGACCCATGGAAAGGAGAAAGGTAAATAGTATATTAAATACAAATGATCCCATGCCAAGAAATGAACATCAGAAGGTAGATAAGAGTCAAAAAACTCCTATGAAAGCATTATACATCAAAACAAATGCTGAACTTATAAGTACTAAATCGTCGAAAGCTCCTCTCCATATGTGATCTGAAATGTGAATACGCCTCTCACACAAAAGGACACTTGGGATAGAGGAGCCTGAATTAAAATTTAGAAAGAAAGGCATGCAGGAGGACTCATATGAAAAGGACAAAAATCCAAAAGCACAAAAGTGCTAAAATGGCATGGGAATGAGGGACAAATGAATATTCCTGTTTACCACATGCTACAATCCCGTGGTGTCCAAGCTACCAGCTTCCTAAAGATGAAATTAACAATGAAACTCATATGTTGGCCTTAACAGAGTTATCCGGACTCGAAAATCTTGGTTTCCACTCTCCTAAATTGGACCGTCATCAATGATTAAAGGTACATACATCTGCCATTTGAGAAATCCAGATAGCTGGAAGAATTCAATAAGTTCGTTCGTTGTTAAACAGTTTGACACTCAAGGAAGAATCATCCAGAGATGTAGGTTCACCAGGTAGTCACCAATTGTTGCAGCTGCAACTGTTCTCCCCAATTTTTTTCAAATTTTGGTCCCCTCCTCATGTTCTAGTGTTGCTTTGAATCGTTTGGATCTGTGAACTTTCTCGTCATGCTTTAATTTTGAATGATTTGTTGAAGATTAACTCTCATCCTGTTTTTGGAAGTTGCTTGTGTTTTGAAAATTATGTGGGTCGCAGATTTTGAGTTTGGTTTTTCTAGTCAATCAGATCAATTGTTCTTCGAAAGGCCGCTATTTCGGAAGTAAAACAAGCTGTTGACTGTCACTGAATTTAAAGCTGTTCCGAACACTTAATATTTTTCATAGATTGGGAATCAAATTATGTTTGAATTGAAAGGTCTTTTTCTTGCACTCCCACCATTGCGGAGAAATAATCGGCTTTGGCTTCGTCATTTGTCTCCGATGCATTTGTCTTAATCGGCTGATTTGTTGCTTTCGCGTCGGATCATCTTGCTTCTACGTTCTCCGCAGTTGCGGACACCAAACTACGAAGTCTCCCGATTATTGATTTGAATTTTCAGACCCTGCAGTGTTGTTTTCTCCACTCCTTAAGTCTTGGGCTTCCGCCGTTGAGGCTACCGAAATCACTGTCCTTCTGATCGTTTAGTCGATTTTCCTCTGATTTTTATGTCTCCACCTACCGATGCGTGTCGAACTTCTAGTCGCATGTCTATCACCTTTTGCTTCCGCCGTTGCGGCTCTGAAATCAGTTAAGTACCCGATGAAAAGCGCTCCGCCCGCTGATGCGTGTCGCATGTTCGTAGTGTTTTTATTTTTCGCCGTTGCGGCTGGGAAAAGCATTTGGTTTCCGATGTCAATGTCCTTCCAATTTCTGATTTTAAGCTTTCCCGCCCATAACTTATATCATAACTCTTCTGACTCCGATAGGACTACATGTTTCCCCGGATACCCGTCTCCTGTTAAGACCCGCTTATGTGGCTGTGAATGAGTTTACCCTGCCGATATTAGCATTCTGAGCCGCCGATGAGTTCATGGTTTGCTGTCGCTGATGATTTCTTTTGAACCCATAGGTAGATGAGATAGTGGTGTCGGCATTTGTTAAGCTTCATAACAGTAATGCAACGCACGACCTTTGTTGCTCCTTAGCCATTTTGGTTGATAAAATTTAACGTAGTTTGATTTTATTAAAAAAATACAGCCCCATGAATGATAGATGTCGTTTTTGTTGCAGGAAGATCCAAAAGACTGTTCATACTGCTGCGGTGCGAAGGTATAGATAGAATACAGGATCTCAAGGAGGGCAAGCAAAGTAGAAGGCGAAGCCAATAATGACAAAGGCACAGATCTGAAAGGTCTGTCAGTTACTCATCAGATAATGAGTGTGCACAGAAAGACATGAAACGTTTGAGGAACTGAGAGGTCACACGTTGGGGGGGCAGCCCAAGAGGTCTACTGTTTAGTTTAAATATTTGAAAGTTAGAATGGAGAGGGGATTTTCCCCCCGAAAAACTTGTAAACTAATGCTTGTAAGAGGAACTATTTCATTTTACAACCAGAAATTGCAACTTTTTCCTGTTGGAGAAAGTGCTATGTGGAACATATCAATGCATTTAAATGAGCGATGTTGAATGGGAACTATTTCATTTTCAACTGTGTTTCATTAACTGTGAGAACGTTCTAAATTCCTGAACCTATGTTCTTATCTGAATGTTCTTTAGTTTTCTTTATGATGTTTTCCACTATGAGTAATGGCAGTCTTAACTGTTGATGAGCTATCTTATCATGTATACTTTATTCATGTTTATATGTTTGGTTATAAGAACAACTATCTGCGATTTGCCATAACATATGGACAGTAGTGCATTACTCATGAATTAATATCCAGCTCTCTAGAGATAGCTTAGTTAGTTTTACTTTGTTAATGTTTGTATGATTTAGATGCTTGTGAGTTCTAAGATGAGAGGTAAGAACCTGCGTATCACGTTGTGACTACTCCCTGGATCCTTTATCACCCTGCATGGTTAATGAGGCATGTGCATATCATACTTTAAGTCAAAAAAATACAAAAAATACACCCGGTGGACCGGGCCGCAACCGATAAAACCTTTATTTTTTGTTACTTGACCTACGGTAGCCGGCTTGCAAACCGAATGGATTCCCTACACCAAATAGTCACGGGCTAGTTGTGAACGTTGACTGGGGAGAATCCCTTGCTGTTGTTGCCTGTGAATTTCTAGGCCTCAACACAACCATAAAAAACCATCCTCAAACATATTGGCTAATAAAAATATTGAAATTCAAATCTAACATAAAATTGAATTAGTTAAGTGAAATGAACCTAAAATAATGATCCAAACATAAACAATTATAAATATTGAATTTGGGAAGGGAAATATGTCCAATCTATATTCATATACTATAAAAATACAAGATTACATCAAAATTCCAGGAGCCTTGCAAAACCATGACTCAGGTGTCCTACTTGTCTTCTCTAATAATACCGACCAATATCCAAATGTATAAGGGAATGGAACTATTGGAAGGAAATAGTTTCAGAATGGATAACAATGCATAGGGAAAAAACAATGGAGATGAAGTAATTCCTCTAGCATAACCTCACTTAGGCAAAAATTCCCCTCTCATGGCTTATCTCTCTTGTTTTTATGGTAAACAGGGATAGTTACCATTGCATATGATCCTTTTGTAAATAAATAGCTGGTTGTGAAAGCCACCCCAACTTCCCTGAAATTGGAATTTCATTTATTTTTCATATTTGTTTTGGAGGAAATCAATGTTAAATCAAGATAAAAAAGGATATTAAATCACATGAAAATATGTTGCCACATGCAATTTCATATTTTTATTAAAATTGATGGAAATCCAAAGGAAATGAGTGATTAAATCACGTAGTGCGTGACCTTGGGAAGCAATTATTCTATTCCAAGGATTTACAACTTTTAGGGAAAATGGGAAATGACTGAGGAATACTTCCAATGATCAAGGCCATATCAATTAGAGTCAAACCAAGGCTCTTCCATCAATAATTTTACTTTTGTGTGGTGAACAATTGAGATTTTCAAGTGTTGTCTTTGAAGTGTCGTCATAGATAGAGAAGTGTCAATTTGGGCTATAGCATAAGCTTTCCAAGAATGATGGTCTTGCCAAAATATGATCATCTTGTCAAAATATATGAACTTTGCAAGGTCCACGTGGTCGTCTCCTGAAACCTTGGAAGTTGTGCATATTTAAAGCTGTGATATATCCCTATCTCATACTCATATTTTGAGCATTTTTCTTTAAATCACCTAACTTTATAAGAGGAATCCATATACTATTAGGTTTAATATATTCTATATGAAAATACTCATAAATTCATTTGAGTGTCACAACTTATTTTTTCTCCATAAAGATTTTGCAAAAAGTAGAAAAGACCAACCATGTTCACTTGCCTGTTTGAGAGGGATTCCTCCTAATGAGCTAATGCTCCACATATAATAATTGTTCTTCACATAACATATGTAGAAATCCATCCCTATATATATAATTACTATACAATAGTAACATTCTAACCTAGTCGACGTTCTTTAATGAGGTCCCATTACATTTATTTACTAACTTAGTGGGCCTTATTTAATAATAACAATATAGTATCTCATTTGGGTAAGAGAAATTGGTTTTGTTTATAAGTTGTAAATGGTTGTATATGGAAGGTCACATGATCAAATCCCCCAATATTACACGCGTGCTATGTGTTGGGGCCTGTAGTACACCTAGGGGTATAGTGGTAGTGGACGAGATTGGACCCCTGGACCCCATGTCCCATGAGTACCAACCCAATACTAGTTGTCGATTCCCCTAGCTAAAATAAAAATAATAACAATAAAAATATAATGGACCCAATCCACTTTACATTGAATGTCCTCTAGTTCTACTTTACTAGGCCCTTTTCCCCCTATTACCCCCTAGGTAGGGTCATAATAGTGCTTGATTTCTAGAATATTTTTATGAGGCTCTAGTGAATTTTTATCCTACATTCATGATGCTATTTAAACCTTGAGATCCATTCCTAGTTCTCAATAATTAGATCCATTATTCCCATATCCATCTAGTAGGATAAATATATCATATATGGGTATCATATGGTGAATCGAGGATGCACCAATGTTGCTTGAGCCTAATAAACTATGTTTAGTGCTTGAGGTTGCCGGTTCCATCCTAAACCATGGCCAAAGGCCTAAAGTTGTTTCTTACCTACCATGACCATGGTTAAGGAACTGATTCCCATGTATAATGCACAAACCATCTTAATGGTGCTTATATGCAACTCATATGCCAAATATTCCCCATTAAGGGCTTGTATCATGGTTTCTAGGTGTTGTTCATGAAACTTGAGTTTGATAAGGATAAATTTGATCTTAAGACCCTTGTTTTCGATTTTGACCATGTTTAGGTGTTAAGAACCATTTCTAGTGGAAAAATCCTACTCATGGTGCCCATATTCCACTTAGAGGCTTGGAAAGAATTCCTTCAAAGGAACTGAGATTCGGGTCAATATTTTTTTCAAGGATCTTGACCCAAATAATATTCCACAATATACCAAGGAATTTTTTTCCTTCCTTGACCATGATAAAGGCCTCATGACCCATCCTCAATCTGAAAATCCTCCTAATGGAATCCATATCCAACTCTAGTGTGAAGGACCCCTAAAGAATGGCTATGTTTTGGTTTGGAAGTGTTGTTCATGGTGATCAAGCCCAATAATATATGGTTAGGTCCTAAGACCCAAGTGTTTTATTCCCTTAACCATGACATTTGAGCACAAGAAGGTTCATTTCCCTTTATTCCCCCCTTTAATCATGTTTATACCTAAAGTTCCATTTCCACTACATAGAACATACTCATGGAATCCATATCCCACTTGGATGCTAAAGAACCCCAACCATGGAATTTAGAACCATCCCTGGTGTGGTATAAATACAAATTATTATTTAAGGACTGTGTTGTGGTTTAATCATGTCTATTGTATCCCTCTAGTAGGCCAAATATACCCTATCATGACCCCATGTGGTGGTTCGAAGAGGCATCCATGGTGCTATATATTAAGAATATCCATGCATTGCAGGTGTTATTTATGGTGTTTGAGCATCAGAACTTTGATTTAGGAAACAAGGATCATATTTTCCTCCCCTAGCCTTTGTTAGACCTTGAGATCCATTCTAGTTTTACAAATGATCTAGTCATGGTGCCCACATCCCACTTGGGGGTGAATGACACACTATAGAGGTCATATGTGGTGGTTTTAGAACTCTTCTATGGTGTCTGATTTTGAGAATCAAGGTTTTATTTTAGAGGATCTTGTTTCCCTACATCAATTATTGTTAAGGAACAAAGGCCCATGATTCCTAAGACTTTATAGTGACACCCATATTCAACTGAAATGATAAAGACTCCTAGGGAAGAACTCATGTTAGAATTTTTAGATGTTCTTCATGGTTCTTGAGCTCAAGAAGGTTCAATTATGGATGGAGGCCCTCATTTCTCTCCTTTATCATTTTTATGGTTTGAAATCCATTTCTAGTGCACACAACCTAATCATGGTTCATTCATACCATTGGAGGCTTGCAAAGAACCCCTATAAAGGATTCATGTGATGATCCAAGAACTTATTCCAAGATATTAAGAACGAGAATATTCAATAATATTCTGAGTAACCTGTTTTCCTTCCTCAACCATGGTTAAGATCCCATGACCCATCATTAATGCATAAATCTATGAAAATTTTCTATATCCAACTTTGATGCCAAATACCTCTTAGAGAGTGCTTTTGTTGTGGTTTGTAGGTGTTTTTAGGGTGACCAGGTATGATAAGTTACATTTAGGGACTAAGGACCAAATGCTTTCCTATCCTAACCATGGTTCTTGAGATTATGAAGTTTCATTTAGGACTTAAGCCCCTTGTTTATTCCCTGGCCATGTTTAGGCCTTGAGACCCATTTCCACTACACAAAACCTACTCATGGCACTTGTATCCCACTCAGATGCTAAAAAACCCCCTAAAAATGGCCTTGGTAACTATTCTTGATGTGGGCCCAAAACACATTCCTTTCTAGGGCCTATGTTTTGGTTTAATCATGGCATCAATATCCATTTAGTAGGCTAGAGATACCTTGTGGTTGTTCAAGGATACGTTGATGGAATTATATAGCCTAAATCTCTGTGGGTGGTAGATGTTGTTCATGGAACTTGAGGTGAACAACTTAGTTTAGAGCACAATGATCTTGTTGTCATCCCCTCCCCCTTGGTTAGATATTGATACATATTCTTAGTTCACAATTAACCTAGTCATGGTAGCCATATCCCACTTGGAGGTGAATGATACCCTACAAAGGTCATATGTGTTAGTTTAAAAAATCATCCATGGTGCTTGATCTTGAGAATCAAGTCTTAGCATTAAAGAATCTTTGTTTCCATCACTCAACTATATTCAAGGACTCAAGACCCATACATGATACTTAAGACCTCGTAAATTTGTAATGGCACCCATATTTAATTTGAACGCTAAATATTCCATGGAGAGGGAAAGTTGCATGGTGTTTAGTTATTGTCCATGGTGCTTAACCTTAATAAATTTCAATTAGGGATTAAGGTCATTATTTCCCCCCTAACCATGTTTATGCCTCGACATCCATTTCCAGTGCACAAAACCTAGACATGGTGCATGTATCGCACTTAGAGACTTGATAAAATACCCTATATAGGATTCATGTATTTGATTCAAGGACGCATTCAAGGTTTTTAACCTCAATAAGATTCGACAATATATTGAGTAAATTTTTTTCTAATTTGTCCATACTTAAGGACAAATAACCCATACCCGATGCATAAAACCTCATAATGAATTCCATATCCAAAATTGATGCCAAACACACCCTAGATAGGGCATGTGTTGTGGTTTGTAACTTTTTTCCATGGCAACAAATCCCAACAATATACATTTAAGGATTAATACATGTATTTTCCTCACCTAACCATGGTGCTTGTGTTGAACAATATTCATTTAGGGATTAACACCCTGTCCCCCAACCTTATTTAGGCCTCAAGAACAATTTTTTTTACACAAAGGAATGCATACACTCTTTTAAAAATGTGTAGTCACTTTTAGAAATGCGCTCATGAACTTTTAGAACATATATGTGAAGGGTAATTTGGAGGAATTCATGGGGAATGTATGTGTTTCTAAAGCATGTGCACATTCATAAAAAATTAATGATCATGTGATCTCATTACAAGGATTTTGGGAAGTAAGTTCTTGCACTTGCCCTTTTGTTTCTATTAAGTTTCAAGAAGGATTGTATTGGTGAAGATGAAAACCTTTTTTAGGGGGTAAAACTTGAGCAATATTTTCACTTACACTAGTTAAGATGGACTTAATTTTATTAAAATAAATTAAGTAAATTACTTTTGTTTTAAATAAATTATTATAAAGACAACATTGTTTGGAAATAGTTGAAATCATGATAAGCTCAAATTATTAATGGTTCGTTTATTCATACTTTTAATTTATTTTTAATTTTTCTTTTGGTGATAAGTCATGTATAGAATGAGACTAGTCTATCGACATATTCTAAACCAAAACAAGTGTCTGCTTACAACTTTTATTAAAGTTGGATGGACCAAAGTTGGTTTCAAAGGAAGATAACAAGTCTAATTAATATGTGAAAAGTAGATTCTAAAATCATGCTTGTAACTATTGTTTTAATATGGTATTTTAGTAGATGAATTTATATAAGTCCTAGATAAATTGAAGTGGATAATTCGATCTGTTGAGTAAAAAATGTTTACATAGTTATAGGTTAAAAAAGTCACTAATTATGAAGCTTTAAGAGTCTCAATCTCAAAAGAATCATGGATACCTAGCAAGTGAAAGACATGAGCTATCTAAATACTTCATAGAGCTAGAGAGAGACAACCAAATTAATGTTTGAGTTACAGGAGATGAATGAAGGTAGGCTTGGGTGGCGGTCTTTGTCGAGCTGCTGACTGGTCGGTGCAATGGCGAACCAAGGAGGGGGATTCCCCCCCTCTGCAACCTCCAAGCCGAGTATGTCATCGTGCACAAAGGATAATGACATAAAGGGGGATGGATTAGGAGAGTTCAAGGATGAAGGTGCGGACGAGATCTCTTTCAGGCACGAAATCAGGGCTCTGGTGGGTGTTTCCTACATTCCCAAGTCATCCCTTATCTTCAGATTAGATAGAAAAAACCCAAGAAAGGGTGGATCTCTGGAAGGAAAAAATCACTCATAAGGAAATTTATTGGGAAATGGCCGAAAGAGAAAGATATGATCATATGGATCAGGGATACTTGGAATCCTAAAAAGCATTACAATTTGCATATGGGATCCAAGGGTTTTTTCAACATAATTTTCTTCAATCAATAAGATCGGGATCAGATCTTGGAAGGGGGGGCATATTCTTTATTTTTCAGCAGCCCTCTACCCGCGACCATGGAAATAAATATTTAACCATCAGCAAGAAGACATGAGGGTGGCACCTGTTTGGATTTGCTTGTACTCTCTTCCTTGTGAATACTGGGACCTGTAAATTATACAAGATATTAGGAATACGTTAGGAGATTTTGTGAAAGCATCGAAACAGGGAAAAAAACAGAGGTACATGATGTTTGCTCGAATATGTGTCTATATGGATATATCAAATGAGTTATTGGAATCCATCAAACTAAATTGGGAAGATGAAGAATAGAAGAATCCAATTGATTCTTAACACATCCCATTCGGGCGTAGACAGTGCCATGAATACGGGCACCTTAGCAGGAAATGACCAAAGAATAACTAGCAACCCTCGACCAAAACCCATATATAGGAGAAGATGGAGGATACTAAGGACTTCACCTGAGTTTGGAGTAGAAGAATAACTCCCCATGTGTTCCTACGCAACAACTGAGAAGAGCATAAAAAGGGGGAAATTCAAATTCTAGTAACATATTTGAGACCCTTCGTGAGAGGGAAGAGGAGGAGAACCCTCGTAATAAGGAAGAGACTAAAGAACCCAATCCTAGCTTTGAGGTTCCCAAAAGGGTGGAAGGTGTGGGTCGAGAGGATCATGTGGAAGCAATGGAGGAAGAAAGGGTTGAGGATATGGATATGGGATAGCTATATATAGATGAAATAGAGAAAGAATGTGAGAAAAAAGGGAAAGGGTACGTATCCAGGTGTCAACTGGAGCTTCTACAAGAAGCCATCATTAGAAAAAAGGCCAATCAACAACTTGGGGCAGCCACAAAGACCCCTAAGGGTAACAAGAGGAAGCATCCCAAGGGGGATCTGAGGAGAGGGAGGAAGACAAACAAGAAGAGGATACCAGAGATAGGTGTCAAGCTCACTGAATCCGACCAGTATCCCACTATTGTGGCGGGTTTAACTGACTTCAATAGAGTGAATCAATTAAAATAATATCATGGAATATTTGGGGTTGCAACCACCCTAGGAAAATTAAATTACTAGCAAATAAGCTTAAAGTTTAGAAGTCGATTGTTCTATTTCTCCAAGCTACGAAGTGTAAGTCAGAAACCCTATAACAAGTAGGACGTATGGTATGGAAAGGATGTAAAACAATAGAAATAAACACTAATGTGGAAGAAGGAGGGTTATTGATCTTGTGGCGTCCAGAAGTGATACGTTTATCAAATATTTGGGAGACTTATTTCTCCTTGTCGGAATTTTTTTTTGATCCAGGATTATGGAGCCAAGGGAGCTCTAACTAATATCTATGGCCCAAGCTAGTTTGATAAAAAAAAATATTTCCTTGAATTCCAGTGATGGGTCAATAGTAGAATGGAAAGCATCCCATGGATAATGGGATGGGATTTCAACCTGATCTCCTCCTTGGGGGAAGAGAAAGGGGGAAGAAGAAATCTGCATAGATTCCAGGAATCCTTTAGGGATTTTTTAGAAGGAATTCAGTTTGTTGACTTAGAGACAGGAAATGGATGGTTCACATGGAATAATCGACGTGGAGGGGAGTATCATGTAGCTTTAATATTAGATACATTCTTGGTCTTCAAGGACATAGTGTTGCAGCTGCAATTTTTTTTCCCAAATTTTTAAAATTTTGGACCCTGCTTTTGATTTTATCTTCCCTGGATTTGTTTTGGATTCCTGAACTCTATTGTTATTCTGCTACAAGTTTGGATTTTGTGAGGATGATTTGAGGTAGGTTGTTTTCCTTCATTTCGGAATTTGAATGATTACCTTTTGTCCAGCTGATGCTTTTGACTGTGGAGTTTAAAGTTTTGATTTGAAAATAATTTCATTTATCGCTATCGGAAGTCTATTTATGTGTGAATCGGGGCGGTAGTTCTCTATGCAGCCGTCGTTGTGGAGGGTAAGTAATGAACATCCCGATGGACAATTATTATTTTCACCGATGTGCTTTTATCTCATTTGTTTTTTTGGGACTATCGACGATTCTATTTTATCACGGTTGGAGCATTAGCCTTCTCTATCACCGTCATTTTGGAGGACAAATGGAGAACAGGCCGATGGATAGTTTTTACTTTCGCCGATTCCATGGTTTTATTGGTTCAAACCTTTTTGCTTTGCGATGATTCTTTTTTTTTCTATTGGAATGTTTTTGACAAATAGTCGAAGTTCTAGTCTCGAGCGACGCCACCATTTCGGAGGCCTTGTTGTTTGTCTCGCAGACACTGCGGAGATGCCTAGTTTTAAGTTCGCTGATCCATAGTTTTTAGAACCTCTAATCGTCGATGTTTTCATGTGATCATAGAAGCCTTTGTTTGTACGTCTTCCGCCGTTGCGGCTCCTTAGTGAACTATTTTCCCGATGCTTAGCATCTTTTGTTTCCGACTGGCGATAGGGTTTTTCCTGTTATTTTTTGTGAGCTTGTACCATATTTGATGGGCGACAGAGGTTTCTATTTTTTATCAAGTTAGGGATTTCACAATGAGAACACAGTACATGGCCTCACATTTGATGATTATTTTTATTGATAGTATGGTTTATGTTTTATTGAAAAGTTAGCTGATCTTGAATGCAGTATGGATTAATGATGAGTTTTTCGTTTTAATTGTAGGCGGACTTAGAGTATTTTTTAGACCCAGTTTGATGATTGCTGCTGCAAAGAAGACATATCTAAAATACAAAGCAGAAGGGAGTTGGTTGAAGAAAGGAAAAGTAAGAAGCATAGCTGTTGCTCAAAAAATAAGAAAGTGAAGGTATGAGATCAACAGGATCTCAAAAAATACCAATTGATTACTGAGCAAAATTAATAGCAGTAGAGGCCCAGGCTTGGAAAAAGTTCATCAGTTACCAAGTTGGTCCCTCTTTATAAAGTGCTCTTAGATGTAAAAAGGGACTTTTTACCAAAAATATTTATGAGAGTATGTTGTAAGAAGAACTATTTCCTTTTGCAATAAAGAATTACAAGTTTCATGTTGGAGAAATCTTGGTGGAATGTTTCAAATGTTGTGCTATGGATCTGTTGAATGTGAACTATTTTGTTTCCATCTTATGTCCATTAACTGTGAGATCGTTCTAACTCTTTAAACCTATGTTCTTGTTATGAATGCGCTCTAGTTTATTCTATGAAATTTCCACTGTGAGTAATGAAGGATTTTCATAAACAATAAGCTATCTTATTGTTCATATATCTATTGATGTTCATGTGTTTTGAAATAAGTAACAACTATCTGTGATTTCTCTTAATGCATGCATAGAAATACATTACTCATTGATAAATGATAATCTTTCTCCCTAGGGATAGGTTAGATATGTAGTTTTAATTTATTGATGTGTGTGATTTAGATGTGAGAGAGTTAAGACGAGAGGTAAGAACCTTTGCATCACATTGTGACCACTCCTCGTATTCTCTATCAATATGCATTTTTAGATAGGTACATGCATATCATACTTAAATTCAGAAAACTAAAATATACACGGTGGACCGGGCCATAACCGGTAAAACCTTTTATTTTGTTACTTGACCTACGGTAGCCCGACCGTAAACCGGATGGATTCTCCATACCAAACAGCAATGGGCTAGTTGGGAACATTTACTGGGGAGAATCCCTAAATGTTGTTACCTGCAACTTTCCAGGCCTCAACTATTTTTTGGCACTAGAAGGAGGGCAGCCAGTGCATGGCTAGCCAAGGAAACCCATTTCCTTGAAATTATTCCATCGATGACAGTTTTGAAAGCAGTTTGTTTCCCAATCCAACTCTGGAAGAAAAGGGTAGAGAGCATCTGTATTCTATCGATAACAAAGTAGTCGATGATATGAGAAGATTTACTAGGGAATATGCAAAGAATATTGGAGGATTACCAATTATTCCCATCTTACCCATAGGAGAATATCGAAAAAGAGATCGTCCTTAGTTAGAACATTATGTATTGGTAGAAGACCTTGAAGAACAATTAGAAGCAGCCCTAGAGGAAGTTGATCAAACTTTGAATCATTTGGTCCCAAATACACCTTACTGTTCACCTTTTCATACCCTTGTTCACTCACCACCTCATTCTTCACCCAGAATCATGGCTAATGTAAATGCAAATCAGCCACCCAACCCACCAAATCCACCACCTGCCTGGAGGGCTAGGTCACCTTTAAACTTGGCACCTCCTTTGCATGATTTGCCTTAAGCTTTTGAGAAAATGTTGCCTAAGTTTGACCCAAGTGAAAAAATTCTAGTAGATGATAATTTGCAAAGCTTTAACTTGGCTATAGAAGGTCTACGGGCTAGAGAACATGAAGATGTAGTCTAGAGATTGTTTCCACATACCCTGAAAGGAGCAGCAGCCTCATGGTATTTTGCTCTGCTTGCAAATTCAATCACAGACTGGGACACATTTGAAAGAATATTTAGAAGAAAATATGTAGTCCAGAAAACTCATGCAGCGTTAATGAAAGGGTTATGCGCTTTAAAGAAAGAAAGAAAAAAAAGAAAAAGTGCATAATTTCACTCAAATATTTGCTGCTTATATAAAGAATTTTTCTGCAACTGATAAACCATCTGATAAAGTTCTGATTGAATAGTATACTTCAGCTCTAGGGCCTGAATTAGCCATGTTTTCCAAGATGTCAGTCAATCCTACATTGTCAAAAACTTATGAAGAAGCTAAGAGGGTAGAGGCTGAGAAGGTGAGCATAGAATATTATCCTGTGCAATCGGAAGAATTTTTTTTTGGTAAGAGAGCATTGTTACTGACTAAGCCTAAGGATGAGCAATCACATGATTTTGAAGGGATAGTGAAGATGATGCAGAAGCTATCTAATAGAGTGATAGATTTGGAAAAATAAAAGGAAGCTCATAAAGCATATAAGCCTTACTATAAAAGGAGAGAAGACAACAATCAATCTAAACATCCTCCACACAGTCCTGCATTAATGAATTTAACTGAGGTAGGTATGGATCATTTTTTCACCTTTCATCAACAGCCTCATTCTGAGAAAAATTGTGCCCAATGGATAAATTCGATGACATTAGTAATGAATCAGCTATTGGACTCCAAACTAACAGAAAATGATGAGCAGGAAGAAGAAAATAATCAACCCATAGAAAAACAAGAAGAGGATGCTTTAGTTTTATGGGATTGTGTCTCACTAATTGATACAGAAGAGGAAGAAACATCAGAAAAAAATGTGACAACCAGAATTCAGAGGTTGTTAAAAGAAGTCAATTCCATACTTCCTAAAATTAAGAGACTTTAGGAAAATATGAAGAAAATACGAAAGAACAATATAGCTAATAAGATACCCGAGTTTACCATTACAAGCCAAAATCCTAAGAGAATTAACATTCATGTTAAGCCTATTGAGGACAAGGTGGATAATGTAAAGAAGAATCTCAAAACACCTAAGATAGGGTATGATATTGTGGAGGACATTAAAAGGGGTAAGGCAAATATCTCAATATTCAAAATGTGCAATTTACCTTAGCAGAAAGAAAAAATGTTAAAAGCACTTGAAGTACGAGAAGAAGAGCTTCCCACTAACAACCAACATGTAGAAGAAATTGGTGAAACAAGTGTGGGAGGTAAGTATAAGGGGAAAACCCCACCATTTCTCCTAACGTTTGAGATTTTCAACCATAACGTGCACAACTATTTAGTAGACTTAGGGGCATCAATAAATGTTATGCCACTTTCAGTGTGCAAGAAGATAAATGGACAACCTAAACCATCTACCTGGTAGATTATTCAGTTAGATAGAACAACTGTGAAGGTAATTGGGGAAATGGAAGATGTTTTGATTCGCTTATCTTCAAATGAAAAGGTATGTCAGTTCATCGATATTGTAGTAGCAGAAATACCTGAGGCTTATGGACTTGATTTGAGTTGGGATTGGTCAGCAAATCTAAATGGATATTTTGCATCAGATTGGTCACATCTATGGTTGCCTCATAAGGGAAGTCCCAATCAAATAAAAGTATTAAGAAAGCCTCACATGAAGCACAATGTTACTTAGTTGGAGGGTAAGAATGAACCAGTGAATTCTATATTGGGAAATTACCAAGCAGAAGAAGCCAACGATACCCCAGACACCCAACCTGATCTCCTTCGATTCTCACAGGCTGATGAATTTGATTGTAAAATAGTAGACTTAGTTTGAGATGTAGTTTTTTATTCAAGTACAGTAGAAGTAGATAGTTTTTTGACACTTTTTTTTGATGGATCTAAAACATTGGAAGGATCAGGAGTTGGTTGTGCCCTGATTGATCCAAAGAAAAATAAACATTTTCTTTCATGTAGATTAGAGTTTGAATGTACCAATAATACAGCGAAATATGAAGCACTAGTTCAGGGACTAAGAAAAGCAATTGAACTAAAAGTAAAAAATCTGAAAGTGTATGGGGATTATGAAATAATTGTAAAGAAAATTCGAAACCAGATACATTGCATTTCACCTCATTTAAAAGCTTATCAGAATGAAGTGTGGGATTTGCTGGCAAATTTTTATGCATTTAATATTGTATCCATTCATAGACTAAAGAATGCAGTAGTTGACTTGCTAGCTACCTCAGCTGCAAGGATTGTACCTTCAAATAACAGATGTTCTATTGAATTACTTTTTAGGCCTTTAGTTCCAGACATGATTACCAATCTATGAGTTTTTGATGATGATCAACAAATATTGGAATGTTTAATGATTGTTGAAACCTTCAAAGGAGCAATAATAGATTATGAAGAACACCAAGCTGAATTAAAATTCGACAACTTTATTCCTAAGGGAGTCAGGACCTTAGAGAGAATGTTTGATCTAGACAACAAATTCAAAAGGCCAGCAAATGTCAAGACTCACAACTCGTCCTTACAATTCGAGCTGATAAATTTGGGAACTGAAGTTAAACCCAGATATGTAAATTTGGGAAAGTGTTGTTCTCCGGGTGAAATAAATAAGTTCATTAGTTTGTTCAAACAATACAAAGATGTGTTTTCGTGGACATATGAAGAGATTAAGACATATGACATGAATATTATACAACATGTCATCCCTATTAGAGCTGGAGTCAAGCCTTATCAGCAACCTTTGAGGAAAATGCATCCAAAACTGGAACCTTTAATTCAGAGTGAAGTGAAAAAATTATTGGATGCTAAAATTATATTCAAAGTCAGACATTCATAATGGGTTTTGAATTTGGTGCCAGTGAGGAATAAATCCGGAAAAATTAGACTGTGTGTAGATTTCAGAAACCTAAATCGTGCTTCAGATAAAGATAACTATCCAGTCCCACCCTTGGAACAAATACTGCAGATGGTTTCGGGTTCTAAGTTATTTTAATTATTAGATGGATTCTATGGCTATAATCAAGTATTAGTAGCTGAAGAGGACAAACTTAAAACTACATTCACAACAAAGTGGGGAACTTTTGCTTATAGAAGAATGCCCTTTGGACTCATCAATGCTAGAGCTACTTTCCAAAGGGCCATGGATATAGCTTTCTGTGGTCTGTTTGGCCGTAGTGTTGTGGTATATCTCGATGATATCACGATATTTTCAAAGAAGAGAGAAGAACACGTATTCCATATAAAACAAATTTTTGATCGTTGTCGAAAATATGGCATCTCACTGAATCCTAGGAAATGTGTGTTTGCGTTTATAGAAGGAAAGCTACTGGGTCATGTTGTTTCTAAAAAAGGGATCTCCATATACCCAGAAAGGATTAAATCCATCGAACAGATCCCTTTACCCCATAACAAAAAAGGTATGCAATCATTCATGGGGACAATTAATTTTGTGCGAAGGTTTGTACCATATTTTGCCCAAATTGTCAAACCTTTGCAAATGGTGAAACAAAGTGTAGAATTCAAATGGACTGATGTGGAGAAGAATTCATTTAGTAAGATAAAGCCATCTATTGCACATGCACCATCTCTTAAAAGTCCAAATTTTGAAAAAGATTTTATTTTGTACACTTTCGTGTCTGATGATTCATTGGCAGCGGTGCTTACACAGAGGGAAGATGGGGGAGATGATTACCCCATATCATTTATGAGCACTGGTCTGCAGGGAGCCGAATTGAATTACCTAGTTGTGGATAAACAAGCTTATGCAGTCTTCAAAGTGGTAAAACAATTCAGGCCATACATACTTAAGAACCGGACTAAAGTAATAGTTCCACACCGAGCTGTAAGGTCTCTTTTTGTACAAAAGGAATTAGGAGAAAGAAGAGGCAATTGGGTAACAACTTTACAAGAATATGATCTCGATTTCAAAACAGTATCTATAGTAAAGGGGCAGGGATTGTGCAAACTAATGGCTGAAGGTAAAGGCAATGAAGAAAACAATTGGGAAAATGAAGCTGAGTTATATATGATGGATGTATGTCCTCTTTTCATTGCTCCATATTCCTAGTACTAAGTCCTTGTTCATTACCTTCAGGAAGGATTGTTTCCAGAACATTGGAATTCCAAAAAACGAAGAGCGTTGTGCCTTAAATCAGCTGCATATCAGATCATTGATGGAATATTATTCAGAAAGAATTATGATGGAGTCTTTCTCAGATGCTTAGAGAAATAATATGTAAAGAAGGTCATAATAGAGTTACATGATGGGCCTGCTGGAGTACATTTTTCCGGAGATACGACAACCCACAAGATTCTCAGAGCTGGATGCTATTGGCCCACACTGTTCAAGGATGCGCATGCCCATGTCAGAAAGTGTGATATCTGCCAAAGGTGTGGGGGAAGACAAGCCAAAGCAGCAAGACCATTGAATCCTGTGATGATAACAGAACCATTCGAGCAATGGGGGATTTATATTATTGGAGATATAAAACAAAATTCTTCCTTACAGCACAAATACATTTTGAGGGAAACTGACTAATTCACTAGATGGGTCGAGGTCATTTCGTTACATAAAGTGAATGAAGATGCGGTCATGGATTTCTTGCAAGATCATATTATGACCAGGTTTGGGGTTCCAATTTCCCTGGTTTTTGATAATGCTACTTATTTTTCTTCTATTATATTAACTGCATTTGCTCATGAAAGAGGAATCAAGTTGCATTATTCTGCGAACTATTACTCACAAGGAAATGGTTTGGCAGAATCTACAAACAAGAATCTGATTAGGATCTTAAAAAAGACTGTGATAGAAAACTAGAGAAGTTGGCATTTAGAATTACTGAATGCTCTTTGGGATGATAGGGTCACACTCAAGAATTCCTTAGGTGTGTCACCGTATACCCTTGTTTATGGAAAAGAAGTTATTCTTCCTCCTAACATTATGCTACCATATTCCATAATAGCTCAAGAGTCTAGAGGCACAAATAATGAAATCCTACAGATTAGAATCTATAATCTTTTGAAGGCGGAAGAGTCTAGGTCCAGAGCCAAAGAACATTTTAAGCATCAACAAGAAGTAGTGAAATAGTGGTTTGATAAGTATAAATCTGGAAAAAAGGAATTTGAAGTAGGAGATCTGGTTCTTAAGTGGGATCACCCGCATGATGAAAAGGGGAAACACACAAAGTTTCAACAGTTATGGGTAGGCCCTTTTCAGATTGCAACAAAGCTTGGCCCCTCAACTTACAAGTTGCAAGATTTACAGGGGTGGGAGGAGAACTTTCCAGTTAATGGTTTAGTTCTCAAAGCTTATTTTTCCTGATTTTTGTTTTTATTTTGTACATAAATAAACTCATTTAGTTGTTTATTTTTATTTATTTTATTTTTGTTTGTTTTTAGTTAGATTTTGATTGATTTCAATAAAAGAAGCAAACTTTTGGTTGCATCGAGAGCCTTAGAATCCTAGATTCACTAAAATCCTTGATTATAAGACTGAGTACTATTGATTTACCTAAAAGAATTCCTTCTAGTTTAGCAGTTTTCCTAAATGGATATGAACACATTGAAGTCCTACTTAATCCTTGTAAAATAACTCAATATCAAAAGGTTTGGAATACTATTTCGAGGCTCCATCCATCTCACATTTAAAAATTTCTTAGGGCGTGACAGCAAAAGACCCATGGAAAGGAAGCAGGGTAAACAGTATATTATATATAAATGATCCCATGCCAAGAATTGAAAGACAAAAGGAAAATAAGAGTCAAAAATCTCCTAAGAAAGCAATATGTATCAAAATGAAGTACTGAACCATATGAGTACAAAATTGCCAAAGTTCTTCTTCGTCCATGAGTTGAAAATTAAATACATCTCTCACACAAAAGGACACTATGGATAGAGGAGCCTGAATAAAAAAATTCAGAAAGAAAGGCATGCAGGGGGACTCAAAAAAGGACAAAAAAGTCCAAAAGAAAAAAAGTGAAAAATGGCATAGGAATGAGGAACAAACGAATATTTATGTTTACCATAAGTTACAATCCTGTGGTGTCCGAGCTGGGAGCTACCCAGAGACAGAGGTAAAAAATGAAACTCATATTCCTGGCCTCAAAAGAGTTATCTTGACTTTGAAATCTTGGTTCCCATTTTCCCTAAATTGGACTATCATCAATGATTAAAGTACATACATTTGTCATTTGGGAAATCCAGACATCTAGAAGAATTCAACATGTTGGTATTTATTGTCAAAATAGTCTTTTGCTCAAAGAATAAGTTGTCTAGAGATCTGTCTTCACCAAGTAGTCACCAATGGTTGCAGCTGCAATTTTTTTTCCCAAATTTTTAAAATTTTGGACCCTCCTTTTGATTTTATCTTTCCTGGACTTGTTTTGGATTCCTGAACTTTGTTGTCATTGCGCTACAAGTTTGGATTTTGTGAGGATGATTTGAGGTAGACTGTTTTCCTTCATTTCGGAAGTTGAATGATTACCTTTTGTCCAGCTGATGATTTTGACTATGGAGTTTAAAGTTTTGATTTGAAAATGATTTCCTTTATCGCTATTGGAAGTTTATTTATGTGTGAATCGGGGCGGTAGTTCTCTACGCAGCCACCATTGCGGAGGGTAACTAATGAATGTCCTGATGGATAGTTCTTATTTTCACCGATGTGATTTTATCTCATTTGTTTTTTTTGGAATGTCGACAATTTTATTTTATCACGGTCGGAGCATTAACCTTCTATATCACCACTGTTTCGGAGGACAAATGGAGAACTGGCCGATGGATAGTTTTTACTTTTGTCGATTCCGTGGTTTTATTGGTTCAAACCTTTTTGCTTGGTGATGATTCTTTGTTTTCGCTATCGAAATGTTTTTGACAAATAGTCGGATTTCTAGTCTCGAGCAAAGCCTCCGTTTCGAAGGCCTTGTTGTTTGTCTCGCCGACACTGCGGAGATGCCTAGTTTTAAGTTCATCGATCCATAGTTTTTAGAACCTCCGATCATCGACATTTTCATGTGATCGCGGAAGCTGTTGTTTTTATGTCTTCCACCGTTGTGGATCCTTAGTGAACTATTTTCCCAAGGCTTAGCGTCTTTTATTTCCGACTACTGATAGGGTTTTTCCCGTCATTTTTTTTTAGCTTCTACCATATTTCATGGGAAATGGAGGTTTATGTTTTTTATCAAGGTAGGGATTTCGGGATGAGAACACAGTACAGGGCCTCACATTTGATGATTAGTTTTATTGATAGTATGGTTTACGTTTTATTGAAAATTTAGCTGATCTTGAATGCAGTCTGGATTAATGATGAGTTTTTCGTTTGAATTGTAGACGGACTTAGAGGATTTTTCAGACCCAGTTTGATGATTGCTGCTGCAAAGAAGACATATCTAAAAGACAAAGCAGAAGGGAGTTGGCTGAAGAAAGGAAAAGTAAGAAGCATAGATGTTGCTTAAAAAAGAAGAAAGTGAAGGTCTGAGATCAATAGGATCTCAAAAAAGACCAATTGATTACTGAGCAGAATCAATAGTGGCAGAGGCCTAGGCTTGGAAAAATTTCATCAGTTACCAAGATGGTCCCTATTTATAAAGAGCTCTTAAATCTTAATCTGAAATGTAACGTATTGTATAAATCATGAGCACTCACTAAAGGACAAAATTGTGGGATTGAACAGTTCAAGGAGACCAAAGGTCACCTGGGGGGAAACCTAAAGATTTTTTTGTTTTGTATAAATATAGGAGAGTTAGATGTAAAAAATGACTTTTTCCCAGATATATTTGTGAGAGTATGTTGTAAGAAGAACTATTTCCTTTTGCAATAAAGAATTACAAGTTTCCTGTTGGAGAAAGCTTGGTGGATTGTTTCAAATGTTGTGCTATGGATCTGTTGAATGAGAACTATTTCATTTTCAGCTTGTGTCCATTAACTATGAGATTGTTCTAAATCTTAGAACCTATGTTCTTGTTATGAATGTGCTCTAGTTTATTCTATGAAATTTCCACTGTGAGTAATGAAGGATTTTCATAAACAATAAGCTATATTGTTGTTCTAATATCTATTGATGTTCATGTGTTTTGAAATAAGTAACAGCTATCTGTGATTTCTCTTAATGCATGCACAGAAATACATTACTCATTGATACATGATAATCTTGCTCCCTAGGGATAGGTTAGATATGTAGTTTTAGTTTCTTGCTGTGTGTGATTTAGATGCGAGAGAGTTAAGACGAGAGGTAAGAACCTGCGCATCACATTGTGACCACTCCTCGTATTCTCTATCAATCTACATTTTTAGATAGGCACTTGCATATCATACTTAAATTCAAAAAACTAAAATATACACGGTGGAAGGGGCCGTAATCGAAAAAACATTTTATTGTGTTACTTGACCTAATGGAGCCGGACCGTAAATCGGACAAATTCCCCATACCAAACAGTAACGGGCTAGTTGGGAATGTTTACTGGGGAGAATCCCTGACTGTTGTTACCTGCTATTTTCCAGGCCTCAACACATAGATAAGGAATCAAGAGAGGTGTATTCCATCTTCCTTCTAGCAACAAGATTAAATCATTGGGAAATTTTTCTGCAGTGGGATATTTCAGGCATACAAAATAGGAAACCGTTCATATTTGAGAAATTTTGGCTTGAACATAAATATTTTAAATCATTAGTTCAACACTGGTGGCTAAAATTAGTCCCTCCCATGGGAACATGGATGTACCAATTCTAACAATAACTAAATTCCCTAAAATTAAGGATTCGTACTTGGAATAAAGAACACTTTGGAAACATATTTTAGGACAATAAAATATTGTTGTCACAATTGGAGGTTATTCAAAGGAGGGGAATGAATGATGGATATGGGGAAGATATAAAACAATAGGAATAAGACCCTAGTATCTCAGATAGACTTGAGATAAAGGAAGGAGGAGATATCAACAAAGGTATTCAGGAAGGGGAGTGTAACACATAATTCTTCCATACCTGGGTAATTCAGAACAAGCATGGATCGAAGATCCATAAACTGTGGATGATTGATCGAAGGTTTATTGAAACCAGAGAAGAGATAGAAGAGGAGTTGGTTAAAGACTTCAAATAGGTCTTGCCAGAGGATAGAGTGAATAGAATACAATATATTGCAAAAATAACTCAGCACCACCCAGCGACGATCTCCCTAACCATGGTGCTTGTGTTGAACAAGATTCATTTAGGGATTAATACCCTTGTTCCCCAACCTTATTTAGGCCTCAAGAACAATTTTTTTTACAAAAAGGAATGCATACACTCTTTTAAAAATGTGTAGTCACTTTTAGAAATGTGCTCATGCACTTTTAGAACATATATGTGAAAGGTAATTTGGAGGCATGCATGGGGAATGTGTGGAGGTTTGACAAGGGCCAAAGAAATTCAAACAATAACACTTGTGTGTGTGTGTGTGTCTGAGAGGGAGAGAGAGAGAGAGAGAGAGAGAGTGCACATGCGTGTTTCTAGAGCATGTGTATGTGTTTCTAAAGCATGTGCACATTCATAAAAAATTAATGATCACATGATCTCATTACAAGGATTTTGGGAAGCAGGTTCTTGCACTTGCCCTTTTGTTTCTATTAAGTTTCAAGAAGGATTGTATTGGTGAAGATGAAAACCTTTTTTAGGGGGTAAAACTTGAGCAAGATTTGAACTTACACTAGTTAAGATGGACTTAATTTTATTAAAATAAATTAAGTAAAATACTTTTGTTTTAAAAAAATTCTTATGAAGACAACACTGTTTGGAAATAGTTGAAATCATGATAAGCTCAAATTATTAATGGTTCATTTATTCATACTTTTAATTTATTTTTAATTTTTCTTTTGGTGATAAGTCATGTATAGCATGAGACTAATATATCAACATATTCTAAACCAAAACAAGTGTCTCCATACATTTTTTATTAAAGTTGGATGGACAAAAGTTGGTTTCAAAGGAAGATAACAAGAATAATTAATATGTGAAAAGCTTATTCTAAAATCATGCTTGTAACTATTATTTTAATATGGTATTTTAGTAGAGTAATTTATATAAGTCCTACATAAATTGAAGTGGATAATTTGATCTATTGAGTAAAAAATGTTTACATATTTATAGGTTAAAGAAGTCACTAATTATGAAGCTTTAAGAGTCTCAATCTCAAAAGAATCATGGATACCTAGCAAGCAAAAGACATGAGCCAATTAAATACTTCACAGATCTGGAGAGAGACAACCAAATTAAGGTTTTAGAGATAGGAGATGAATGAAGGCAGGATTGGGTGGCGGTCTTCATCGAGCTGCTGGGTGGTTGGTGCAATGGTGAACCAAGGAGGGGGCTTTTCCCCCTCTACAACCTCCAAGCCGAGTATGTCATTGTGCACAAAGGATAACGACATAAAGGGAGATGGATTAGGGGAGTTCAAGGATGAATATGGGGACGATATCTCTTTTGGTAACCAAATCAGGGCTCTGGTGGGTGTTTCCCGCATTCCTAGGTCATTCCTTCTCTTTAGATTAGATAAAAAAAAACCCAAGAAAGGGTGGATCTCTGGAATGAAAAAATCACTGATAGGGAAATTTATTGGGATATGGATGAAAGAGAAAGATATTATTGTATGGATCAAGGATACCTGGAATCCTAAAGAGCATTACGATTTGCATATGGAATCCAAGGGTTTTTTCAACATAATTTTCTTCAATCAAGAAGATCGGGATCAGATCTTGGAAGGGGAGGGCATATTCTTTATTTTTCAACAGGCCTCTACCCATGACCATGGAAATAAATATTTAACCATGAGCAAGAATACATGAGGGTGGAACCTATTTGGATTCATTTGTACTCTCTTCCTTGCGAATACTGGGACCTATAAATTATACAATATATTAGGAATACGTTGGGAGATTTTGTGAAACCATCGAAACATGACAAACAACAGAGGTACATTATGTTTTCTTGAATATGTGTCTATATGGATATATCAAAGGATTTGTTGGAATCCATCAAACTAAACTGGGAAGATGAAGAATGGAAGAATCCAATCAATTATTAACAAATCCCACTCGGGTGTAGACAATGCCATGAATACAGGCACCTTACCAGGAAATGACCAAAGAATAACCAACAACCCTCGACAAAAACCCATATGTAGGAGAAGACGGAGGATACTGAGGACTTCACCCGAGTTTGGAGTAGAAGAATAAATCGCCAATGTTTTCCTATGCAACAAATGAGAAGAGCATCAAAAGGGAGAAATTCAAATTCTAGTAACATATTTGAGACCCTTCGTGAGAGGGAAGAGGAGGAGAACCCTCATAATAAGGAAGAGACTAAAGAACCCCATCCTAGATTTGAGGTTCCCAAAAGCGTGGAAGGTGTGGCTCAAGAGGATCATGTGGAAGCAATGGAGGAAGATAGGGTTGAGGATATGGATATGGGATAGCTATATATAGATGAAATAGAGAAAAAATGTGAAAAAAAGGGAAAGGGTATGTATCTAGGAATTAACTAGAGATTCTACAAGAAGCCATCATTAGAAAAAAGGCCAATCAAAAACTTGGGGCAGCCAGAGAGACCCATAAGGGTAACAAGAGGAAGCATCCCAATGGGCATCCAAGGAGAGGGAGGAATACAAACAAGAAGAGTATACCAGAGATAGGTGTCAAGCTAACTGAATCCGACTAGTATCCCACTATTGTGGTGGGTTTAACTCACTTCAATAGAGTGAATCAATTGAAATAATATCATGGAATAATCAGGGTTGCAACCACCCCAGGAAAATTAAAGTACTAGCAAATAAGCTTAAATTTTAGAAGTCGATTGTTCTATTTCTCCAAGATACGAAGTGTAAGTCAGAAACCCTATAACACGTAGGACGTAGGATATGGAAAGGATGTAAAAAAATAGAAATAGACACTAATGGGGAATCAGGAGGATTATTGATCCTGTGGAATCCATAAGCAATAAGTTTATCAAATATTTGGGAGACTTGTTTCTCCTTGTCAGAAATTTTTTTGATCCAGGATTATGGAGCTAAGGGAGCTCTAACTAATATCTATGGCCCGAGCTAGTTTGATAAAAAATAATATTTCCTTGAATTCCAGTGATGGGTCAATAGTAGAATGGAAAGAATCCCATGGATAATGGGATGGGATTTCAACCTGTTCTCCTCCTTGGGGGAAGAGAAAGGGGAAAGAAGGAATCTGGACAGATTCCAGGAATCCTTTAGGGATTTTTTAGAGGGAATTCAATTCGTTGACTTAGAGACAAGAAATAGATGGTTCACATGGAATAATCGACATGGAGGGGAGTATAATCTAGCTTAAATATTATATAAATTCTTGGTCTTTGAGGACATAGATAAGGAATCAAGAGAGGTGTATGCCATATTCCTTCTAGCGACAATATTAAATAACTGGAAAATTTTTCTGCAGTGGGATATTTAAGGCATTCAAAATAGGAAACCGTTCATATTTGAGAAAATTTTGCTTGAACATAAATATTTTAAATCATTAGTTCAACACCGGTGGCTAGAATTGGTCCCTTTCATGGTAACATGGATGTATCAATTCTAACAAAAATTAAAGTCCCTGAAAGCAAGGATTCGTACTTGGAATAAATAACAATTTGGAAACATATTTTAGGACAATAAAATATTGTTGTCATAATTGGAGGTTATTCAAAGGAGGGGGATGAATGATGGATATGGGGAAAATATCAAACAATAGGAATAAGACCTCTTATCTCAGATAGACTTGAGATAAAGGAAGGAGGAGATATCAACCAAGGGATTCAGGAAGGGGTGCGTAACACATAATTCTTCCATAACTGGGTAATTCAGAACAAGCATAGACCAAAGATCCACAAAATGTGGACGATTGATCGAAGGTTTATTGAAACCATAGAAGAGATAGAAGAGGAGTTGGTTAAACACTTCAAATAGGTCACGCCAGAGGATAGAGTGAATAGAATACAGTATATTGCAAAAATAACTCAGCACCACCCAGCGGTGATCTCCCATGAACATAATGAGATTTTTCTCAAACCAATAGAGCTACAATAGGTGGAAGATGAAATGCAGCAGATGAATTTGGGAAATACCCTCAGAATGAATGGCTTCACTTCCAATGTGCTTTTCCATCATTTACGGGACCTCATAAAACAAGAAGTTTGGAAAATTGTTAAAGGGTCGCGCCAATACCGATGGGTTCTAAGGGATTTCAATATGACCTTCCTAACCCTCATCCCCAAATTGGAAGGGGAAGATGCTCCTGGTAAATTCAGACCCATATCATTGTGTAATGTCATTTATAAGATAATTTCCAATTTTGTAGCTAACATACAAAAACCAATCCTTCCTCTTTAGGTTTCCCCAGGGCAATGCGGGTTCGTAGAAGGTAGACAAACCATAGATGGAATTATTTTGGTACATGAGGAAATCCACTCCCTAAAAGCAACCAAAAATCCATGGATGTTCGCAAAACTTGACATTGCAAAATCTTATGAAAATTTGAGCTGGCACTACATGAGAGAAGTCAAGGCTACCTTTGGATTTGCTGGAGAGTGGATTGAATGGATTATGAATATGGTCTCATATACCTTATTCTATATATTTCTGAATGAATCTCCCTCTCGCACGATGAATCCATCTAGTGGTATTTGATAGGGGGATCCCCTCTCTCCTCTCGTCTTCATCGTCATTGCAGAAGGCCTAAGTAGGCTAATGAAGACTCAGACAACTAGAGGTGAAATTCGTGGTTTAAACCTTCACATTGGAAGATATAAGAAAACTCATTAACAGTTTGTGGATGATACCATGTTAATGGGGAACCCTTCAGTCCAAGAGGCATGAGACTTTAATAACTGTTTGACAATCTTTGCCAAGACCTTCGGGTTGAAATTTAAACCAAAAAAATCTCATATTTGTTTCTTTAACACACCCAAGGTGATTGAGAGGAACAACCACAACCTCCCTAGATTCTCGGTGGGAACCCTACCGTCAAAATACCTCAGATCTCCTTTAGAAAAGGGTACGATCAGGAAATTGTCATCGAAGGATCTCCTAGACTGGATGAGGAAGACGTTATCGGGGTGGAACTTAAGGCCCTTAAATTTGACAGGTAGACTGATCCTTGTTAAGTCTATTCTCCAAGACATGTCGATCTACTTATTTTTAGTCTTGGCGGTTCCTATGTCTATCCTCATAGAAATACAAAATATACAATGTGTTTTTCTTTGGGGTGGAATCATAAATAAGTCCAAATTAGTGCTGGTAACCTGGAACAATTTATGGTGTCCTAAGGATTGGGGAAGGTTGCGTCTTTGTGATATTGAGAATATAAACAAGGTTCTTGGGGCCAAGATATGGTGGAGGTGGTGCACCTATACGAATGAGCCATGGGAAAAAAATTGGCATGTGAAGTATTCCTAGGATCGATCTAGCTGCGATTTAGTTTGTTTAAGGGAAGAGAAAGTGGCTTCACATATTTGGACTTCACCCCAATGAAACAAAATTATTGTTCAGGAACATTGCTTCTAGGAAATAAGAGATGTGTGGACATCAAACTTCTGGGATGATATATAGAATCATCTTCCTAGTCTATCGAAAAATACTAGGTGGCGTATGTTAAGGGAAATATGTATAATACAAAGGCTGATAAAAGTCTATCAATACTGGTCTAAGGTGGAGGGCGATCGGGATTTTTGGGATTGGAAAGGCCAAGATTTGTGGGTGCTTATTACTCTGGCTAAGGAATATCAGGAGCTTCAAGACATTGTCCGAGAGTGGTGCATTCGAAGGCATGAGGGAAAGGACAAGTTGTGATGGTCCCTAATCACCCAAGGGATTTTTTAACATAAAAGAGGCATATAAAATATAGAGTTCTGGAAGGGAAGATCCATAGGTTATTTGGAAAAAAATATGGGCGATGAACCCTTGGATACAATTTTCTACCTTCATATGGTTGGTCATGTAGAGGATAATATTGACCAGGGAAAACCTAAGAAAAATAGGTTTTGTGGGTCCTTCGCAATGTTCTTTATGCAATTATAGGGAAGAAGATACCATGAAACAATTTTGCATGGATTCCTCTTTACCTCATAGGTATGGTACCAGGGGGGGTTTATGTTTCACTGATTGGGCAGGGTGATAGGCCACCCTGAACAATCGATAAAAAATTTGAACCTGGAAGCCTTCCCAAACCCCATCCTCAAAATGTTGTGGTCTATGTTCCCGGGGTTCCTACTTTGGGTAATATGGAAGGAAAGGAATCAAAAGATCCTCCAAGATAAGAAATACACTAAATAGGAGTTTCATGAAATATTGACTTGCTATCTTTAGGAGATCGTGAGGAATAACAAGTGGATGGATAAGGATTGGGAGTTAAGCGAGAAAGAGACTAGGATCATCGCTGGTTGGGGGCTTAGTAAAGAGGATTTAGGGGGGGCAACATAAGATTACATAGAATCTCCCATTATCTAGTCTGAATTCCTAGTCTCACCCCCTAGGTGGCACCTTTAAACTTAATTTTGATGGTGCATCAAAGGGAAACCTGGGTCTGGCATGTTTTGGAGTTGTTTGTTGTGATTCGACTAGAGAATTTTTTTATGTATTCTATGGCTCCATTGGAACGATTCAAAAAATGCAAAAAATCTCAAAGTGATTTTTAAAGGGTTGAGTAGAGTTTCTAGGTTTGGCTGGATGGCGATGATGGTGGAGGGAGATTCTAGGATCAAAATCCAAATGGGAAGAAAGTTGTACTCCAATGGGAAAGAGTGGAGAAGGTGACATCTAGCTAGCGGCTTCTGGGACGGATGAAAATATTGTGACTCTTCTCTCTAATAATAACACTTGGAATTTTTCCCATCTCATAAGAGAGGCCAACAAAGTGGCTGATCTTATAGCCAATGTGGGTGTCGATGGAGGACAATGCATCTATTAAGGACAATTAATGACCTTCATAGGAGTGGAGTTGATAGACCAATACAGACATATGGATAATGCAGATCACGTGGAATCAAGAAGGGGAGGATGTGACACACGAGGTACTCATATCTCTCTCTCATGCTTACACGTGGATAGGAAAACTCCTTCCCACCACATTATATTCTCAACTCATTAGGACAATCAAAGGATGTAATAACCTCATCTCTAGTCTGTGCTTCCGTTTATTTCAGGTGTAGGGAGGATCTAGAAGTGATACGATTGAGTTTTACAACAAAGGTTAAATATTCTCATCATGAGGTTCATCAAGGAAGGTACCGAAGAGATTGTACTATGGAAAGGATCGATGGATCGGTTGATGAAATCCCCAATTGTCTTACTTATAGTCAAGTTCACTATAAAGTCAAACAAGAGGAAGCATATTTCTCGCTCATCCTTGTTTAGCTTGGACTTAGTTGTTTCTATTGTTATTGGTGTAGATCATCCCTGTCGAAGCCTTTTGTGTGTTGGACACATCGAACACACTGAGAGGGGGCGTTGAATAGTGTGTATAACTTTTGGTACTTTCTCAACAATAAAAATCATCATAAGCTCATTCAATATTATGCAGAGTATGTTATTATCATTATGCATATCATCATATCATCATCACATAAGAAGCATATAAAAATATAGTACAAAATATGTTTGCGTGGAAACCCAAGTACCGGGGGAAAAACCATGGAATCCTTATAATAATAGTTTTCTAGGAACAAATGGAAGGATAAAACAAACACTTTATTGTAATGAATTGAATTATCCATCTACAACAGGAAGGAGTCTACAACCCCCCGATTTACAGGCTACAACCTAAAGCAAGATCCAACTCCCTAGTTCTCTGGCAAAAACCAGAAGGAGGCTACAACCCCCTTTCCTTATAAGTCCAAAAATTGAATCCATAATTTTTAACAAACCCACAACATATACATCTAAGTGGTTATTATAACATTGAAAACAAAGGAGAGGATGTGAAGCCATTTTTATAAGATGAAGACCCAGAGGGATTTGATAAACACATAGTCCCAACTTATCTTCCCAATAGTGGTGAAATCCCTATTCTTAAGCGGTTCACAAACCTAGGGGAGAACCCCTGCATCTAACTATTAAATTTAACCCTTGCGACTTGGTTGTTGGTGGACCATTGGTGTAGATAGAGCACATCCACACCAGGAGAATGAAATGCACATCCAAGAAAACTGAGATTTGTTAGGTTTCTAATTAATTAAATACCTCCGTGATAAATTAAATTGAGTAGGGTTATGCATCCTCACCTGTGGAAACAAGGTAGCATGACTGAGAGGAGGTGAACCTTTTGCCACTCTCGTTGACCATCCCATAACCTCCATTTCACACAATGTAGTTAAAACCCTTTCATACTTATTGAAAACTATAACTATTCTTATTGTAAAAAGAATGTTAATAACACAATTTAAACCCATACCTTATACGATTACAGAGACGGCCACGGGTCAGATCCCTATGCACATTATATGCACATTAAACCTTGTACTCCCATAAAATGATAAGGTACCAAGCCGTTTCATAACATAACATTATTTTATGCCAAGGTCAAAGTTAGTATCTCGACTATGGTGTTTAACACCGTAGTCCCCAACCACTCCATCACCAAACCATTAAAATATGTTTGCACTAAGTCCTTTTCCATTAACCTATTACTTTAATGTTGTTACCTTTGTCACCCTATAGTGGAGGGTGTGTTTAGAACTAGGACCTAGTTTCCAGAACTAGAAATACATTTCTAGGATTAACCCATGGGATTTGGGCTTATAACCCCTAGCAAAACCAAATATGTAAAATAAGCATAGAAGCAATGACCAACATCACCTTAAATGTGTGGCTATAGGGTCGTGGTCACTCATATGCTAATGCCACATACGTAAACATGTACATCCAACGTAAAAATAATAATTTAAGTTATTGATCATGCATTTTTTTACTGATGACAATAATACACGTTTCATGTTGTGACCAAATTATACATGTTATGACATTTTACTCGGGTAAAAGAATAAAATAATTTTTATTTTTATTTTTTGAAATTTTTTAGGCGTGTGACAGAATGGTATCAGAGCATGGTTACAACACTTGGCCTGAACAATCCCAACACTGAAACAAATAAAACCAGAAAACAAAATTTATCATATTGTGGTTTGATTTTCTTACCAAGAGGAATAAAATAATAACTTTGTTTTTGCAGGAAATTATGGCAAATGTAGGAATGTTTGCGGAAGAGGAATCTCATCCAAGGAATCCAGTGAACAATGAAGAGGGTAATCTAAGGGAGGGTGAAATATTGGTAAATATAAATGAAACTTGAAACAAAAAACCCATCTGAATTACAACAAACTGTTAAATCATTAAGAGAAGAACTAAAACAAGTTATCAAAGATAACAAACGTATTCTAAAAGCACATGAAGAATTAAAAAAACTTTTGTTGTCTAAACTACAAAGTAATGAAAATAAGAAAAATAAAGAATCCGAACTTAACATGGAAAACCCTACATCTTTCAAACGTAAGGGAAAGAAACTGGAATTTTCCAAACATGAGACTGAATCTTCAAGTGAAGAATCAACCAAGCAAAATACAAAAAAACATAAGGATTTTTGTGAAAGTAGTGACAGTAATAAGAAGAAAATTAAATATAAACCTTATGAAGAAAATTCAGGTGAATTCATAAGATCAAACCTCCTATGTTTAACATAGAGATCGATAAAGGGGAAGAGGCGGAAGCTTGGTTATCTAGAATGAAGAAATATTTCCAGATTTTTAACTATTCCGATGAATTAAAGGAAAAAATGGCCATTTATAACTTAACAGGTAAATCAGATACCTAGTGGTAGGACATAAAGAAATTGAAAGGTATAAAAGAATGTTATGTAACATGGAGAACATTCAAGAATCATTTTAAACGAAAGTATATTTTCGAACAATATTTCGAAGAAAAAGCTAAGGTATTTTACAGATTAATATTAGGTTCTATGACCATGAAAGAAATATGTAGTAAATTCTTAAGTTTAATTCATTATGTGCCTCAGATATAAATGATGAAAAACAAAAAATACAACATTTTCTCACATGTCTTCCTCTTATGTTCAAAGAGAGGATTGAGTATGACAATCCAAAAACGCTTGAAGCGGCAATGAGAAAGGCAAACTTCTTTTATGATCAAAATAAGAATAAAAGGAAAAATATACCTATTTGGAAAACTAAAAGACGTGACAACTTTGATAAAAATAAAAAAGAAAAATACTAAGTTTTACAAAAATACTGGGAATAACTACCGAGGGTATCAAGGAAATAATTATAAATCCTTTAAACCACAAAACCCTGCAACAAAGGAAAGAGAACCACCCATAACCTTTAATAAAAACACTGTATAGAGAGAACCACTACAATGTTGGGAATGTGGTGAGACACATTATTTTAAAGACTTCCCCATAAGAAATGATTTTTCTAATAATGTTCATTGAATCCAAGAAGCTGCTACAGTTGGGGATATGGCGAGAAGCATGCCCAAAATCATTGCAACATTGGAGAATTGACAAGCAGACCATCAAACTTCAATGGTCGAAATCGAAGGTATGATGAAAGAGCAACCCATCTCTATATTAATTGATCCATGTACAAGTTTAAGTTATGTATCACCTAGGATTGTATATCTATGTAAATTACAGCAAGATAAGTTTGAAAAATCATGGATGGTACACCTAGCCACATGTACAAAATGAAAGGGCACTAGTTATGTGAAAAAATGTGAAATTGTGATGAATGAATTAAATACACATGCTGATTTAAATATATTACTGTTAGGTTCTTATGATTTACTGATAGGAATGGACTGGTTAGATAAACATAGAGTTGTGTTAAAATTCTATGATAAAACTTTCACATGCTTGGATGATAATGGTAATGCAATTAATGTAAAAGGAATTCCCAGAAACATTACTATAAGAGAAATATCTACCTTACAGATGAAAATTTTTGTATGTAAGGGAAGAAAGGTCTTTGCAGTCTATGTAATCAATCATAAGGATAAATATAATCAACTTAAAATAGAGGATATATCGATTTTGAAATATTTTAAAGACATATTTTTAGAAGAAGTTCCTGGACTACCTCTGAAGAGGGACATAGATTTTATGATTGATGTGGTATCAGGAGTGGTACCAGCATCAAAAGCTCTGTATCACATGAATATAACAGAAGTTACTGAACTTAAATCATAATTGTAGGAACTAATTGATAAAAAGTACATTCAACCCAGTGTTTCCCCTTGGGGAACACCAATCTTACTTGTAAAGAAAAAGGATGGCACTTTAAGACTGTGTATAGATTATCGCCAATTAAACAAGATGACTATTAAAAATCAATATCCTTTGCCATATATAGATGATATATTCGATCAATTCTGATGGGAAACCATCTTCTCTAAAATAGATTTAAGATCTGGATACCATCAGGTATGGATCAAGGACAAAGATATCTTTAAAATTTTGTTTAGAACCAGATACTGTCATTACGAGTTTGTCGTAATTCCCTTTGGTTTAACCAACACACTGACAACCTTGATCTGTTTAATGAATAATATTTTGAGTAATTACTTAGATAAATTCCTAGTCATATTCATCGACGATATATTGATCTACTCAAAAAATAAACAGGAACACGAAGAACACCTAAGAATAATTTTACAAGTGTCAAGAGAACAAAAACTATTCTCTAAGTTTAGCAAGTGGGACTTCTTTAAAGACAAAATCCAGTATCTAGGACATGTGGTGTCTAAAGATGGAATACCAAACGATCCCAATAAGATTAAGTTTATAACTGAATGGCCTATTCGAAAGAATGTAACTGACATAAGATCATTAATGGGGATTACTGGCTATTACCGAAAAATTATTGAAGGGTTTTGTAAGATAGATTATAACATAACTTCACTTCTAGAATAAAGGTAATAAATTTGATTAGAACAAAAAAATGTACTGAAAGTTTTAATAAACTAAAAAACCTGTTAACCACAACTCCTATCTTAAAAATTGTTGATACTTTTAATGATTTTTTTGTATACACCAATGCATGTAAAGAAGGATTAGATGGGATACTAATTCAAGAAAACTACGTCGTGGCCTACGAATCTAGGAAGTTAAAAGAACATGAGAAGATTTATGCTACTCATGACTTAGAACTTGCTTCCATCATACATGCACTAACAATGTCGGATAACATAAGTCTAAAGTACTTATTTTACCAAAAAACTTAATGCTAGACAAGCTAGGTGCCTGTCATTTTTAAGCGAATATGATTTTCAAATAAAACATATAAAAGGAAATGATAACAAAGTTGTGAACGCTTTAAGTCGTCACACAAAATTACTATATGCAAGCAACAACTATGAATCCGATTTAGAAAATAAAATCTTAAATGCAGAAAATCAAAGGAACCAAATACAAACAGATCTTAGTCTAAATGGAAGAGGGTTATTACTACATAAAGGTAGATTATATATACCAAGTTCAATAGATATGAAACTAATTGTTATGGATGAATTACATAAAATACCATATTCACGACACTTTGGATACTAGAAAATGACCACTATGATGAGAAAATAGTTCTTTTGGCCTAATATGAAAAAAGAAGTAGCGAAATATTTAGCACACTGCATTGAATTCCAATAGGTAAAAGCATAACGCCAACCTACAACACTATTACTGCAGCCACTACCAATTCCAAAATGGAAATGGGAAGTAATCAACATGGATTTCATAACATGTTTACCTAAGAATTTTAAACAACTTGACTCAATCATGGTCGTAGTGGAAAAATTAAGTAAATCAACTCACTTTATTCGGGTAAAATATACTTACAAGGTTGTTAACATTGTTGATATATTTATGAAAGAAATTTTCTAGTTACATGCCATACCTAAGGTAATAATCTCAGATAGAGATGTAAAATTTAAAGGGAATTTTTTGAAATACTTGTTCAAAGGACTAGGAACACAATTAAATTCCAATACTGCATATCATCCTCAAATGGATGGACAAACTAAGAGAGTAAATCAAAATTTGGAAGACATGCTTAAATGTACGTAATGGATAAACCAGCTAAGTGGGAAGATTACTGACACTTAGTATAATTTTCTTATAACAATAATTTCCAAGTTTCATCTAGAATGAGTCCATTTGAAATTATGTACGAACAAAAATGTAAGACTCCAATTTTTTGGAGTGGTCTCGTCGAGAGGTTAATGTTAGGTTCTGAGTTATTGAAATATATGGAACTAATAGTGAAACTTGTGCAACAAAATTTGAAAACTTCTCAAGACAGGGAAAAGAGTTATGTCGATTTGAAAAGAACTCCTCGAGAGTTCTAAGTAGGTGAGCATGTATACATAAATGTAAAACCCAAGAAATTATCCCTAAGACTGGGAAGATATTCAAAATTGGAACCTAGGTATTGTGGACCATTTGAAATTTTGACAAAAGTAGGACCGGTACCCTATTAGTTAGCATCACCACCTATGGTTAAAGTACATATTGTTTTTCATGTTTCCATTTTGAAGAAATACATTCATGATGATACTCATGTGATTGATTGGAATGTGATACAGGTGGAACCCGAAGAAGAGTTTCAAGTGGAACCCGAAGGAGAGTTTTAGGTGGAACCGGAGCGTATTCTTGATAGGAGAGAAATTTTACTTTGAAACAGTACCATTGGACAAGTCAAGGTTTAATGGAAGCACCTTAGTTTGGAAGAGTCCACTTGGGAACTAGAAAGTGATATGCAGGAGGCATATCCAATCCTATTTCAAGATGAACAAATGGAAGAATAAAGATAGAAAAATAATAACATTGAGGGCAATGTTATTCTCTAAGAGAGGTGTATGTAACACGCCGAATAAATGAAAACTATTATTCTTTGAATATTTTATTTTTTAAATATTTTGACTAGAAATTCAAAATAGATGTAATGATTATTTTTATTTAATAATTAAAAATACTAAGAGGAATCAGAACTAAAGTGGTTATTGAAAGAGTGTTTCCTAACCCACAAGGGGAAAATACAAGTGGTGAAATCTATTGAGTAAGAACTCAAGTGATGTAGGAGGCATCATCCCCAAAATTAGGTCAAGACTCCTTGTGGAGTTATAAAGAGAAGGAGGCTCATAAATGAACAAGTCCTAGGAAAAATACTATATAATAGTATTCCCATTAAGCAAGAAGGAGGCTAGCAATGGATGAGGAAGTGAGTCTGTTAATGCAAGAGATAACACATTGATAGGATTTTGTCCATGTGGTTCAACAAATAGGATCGGGGTTTATGGAGAAAATAATACTTGGATTCTCTAAGAGTTGGTTGGGAGGAATGACAACTTCAGTTTTGTTTTCCCGACAGTGGTGCAAGGTTCCCTATTCCTATTCCTATTTGTTTAAAGTATTTATAAAGTATAATTCAAGTTAGAATTGAATCATAATATCAGTAATTTATACTATGCATGTGTTCCTATTATATTCCCTAGTTAGTGTTATGATTTAATGTAAACCGATCTTAATTAGCACATAAATCTTACGATCTTAGTATAATTTAATAGATCTTTGTTTGGGATTTCATACCCGAATCAGAGTTCCGATTTGGAATGGTTAAATGTTTTAATTTATTCCTTCATATGTTCTATTAAAGTATTTTAAGTTTATTTTTTAACTAACTATTTCCCTAGAAGTCAATGCCTCCTTACACAACTCGTCTCTGTCCTCTAAATTGTATCAAATTAAAACTTATTCCAATTAAAACCTTGTTATTAGAGTTCCTATGGATGTGGTTGGTTCCTTAAATTATATGATTAACAACTTCATTAAAGAAAGAAATTCCAATGTATAAATAGTAAACAAAAAAGTGCAGACTGTCACTTAAAATTTTGTAGGATAAACAGAGTAGAGCCAAGAGGATTTTTCTTTCCAAATACAAATATATAAGTTGCATAAACAACCCTAAATACAAAGATTAAATATGAAATTTATCTCATCTAAAACTCATATCGACACTTGAACTGATCGCAATAATAAATATTATACATTAAAACCATAATATACAACACAGATCCGATTACTCAGTCAAATACCTAATAGTTACACAACTGAAGTCGGATGGGAAACCCATTGTTAAATAAAGTTGTAAACTCGTTCTAAAAATGTTATAATAGCTCATAAATCTAGTTATTAAATACACAATCAGATCTAACAAGAACTAAAAAATAAATTTTAAATATAGTCATTACATATAAACACAAAGTCTCTTATCATGGGTATCCAAAACTTTTGACATATGGCTTTTCCCAAAAGCGTTTACAACCCAACCGAATATGAAATATTATATCCATTTGAAATTCATCAAATAACTCCAATTGATAAACAATACATGGCTATAAGTCCAAAAATGGCATCCATCGTCTTTAAAAAATCCACAGCGTATACATTTGGGTGGTTATTATAACACTGCAAACAAAGGAGATGTTCCAAATCCATTTCTTTAGGATGAAGACCCATATGGGTTTAATAAACACACAGTCCCAACTTATCTTCGCAATAATGGAGAAATCCCTAATCCTAAGCGGTTCACAAACCTAGGGGAGAACCCATGCATCTAGATATTAAATTTAACCCTTACCACATGGTTGTTGGCAGACTGTTGGTTTACATAGAGCACATCCACACTGGGAGCATGACATGCACATCCAAAAAAAATAGATTTGTTGGGTTTCTACTTAATTAAAGACCTTTGTGATAAAATAAACTGAGTAGGGTTATGTATCCCTTACCTATGGAAACGAAGTAGCATGCCTTGTTAACATTGGAAAATTACCAAAGGACGTAAAGGCTATTCCCACGTAAAAGCAAAAACCACTTTTAAAGAGAAAACTAGATTTTTTTCTCTTCCAAGAGGGATCTCTCACAAAATATTAACAAGGAGAAATATGTATAAGCATAATTGTTTGTAATTGGTAAGATTGATTGAAACAGAACACATGACCATTGGGATATGGAGTCAAGATATGAATATAGATAAACATAACTTATGCATGGAAGTTTAACAGAGGCAAGGTAGCTACTAAGTCATAGTCAAAATTTCATTGTCTGGTGAAAAAGGAAGAACATGAACAGACCATTAACACAGAGCATTATAAAAATGAATTATGTATCAACTTTAGAAGAAAGGCTTGGTGAATATCTGAAAAGAACAACTAAAGCATAGTAAATATGAATTCTAAACTATTATACACTCATTTCAAACATGAAGGAATACATAATGGAAAGATAAACTGGAAAAACATTCACATGAGAAAAGAAAGTACAAACTGCAACATGAAATAACACAAGAATCGCTGAAAAAATGCCAACTTTTGACTTTGTAATTTAAGAAAATATTTGAATACACAAGTTGTCCAAAATCTCATGGGTTTCAACCCTCGCTTCATCAAATGTATGAGTACTTATACAATTGCTCCTTGATATGAACCATAACCTAACTATCTAACGTCTTAAACCATTTATTACACATCTCAAAGTGCTTGTCTATTATAAAGCAACTCTGAGATAACAAAACTTATTAACTAAATGAAATTAAAATAACATTTTATCATAAAATTCATCCTTCGCTGAAATTTCTTTGTGATGTCTTGCTTGATATCTTCATGGTTGTAATTTATATTTATTTGATCCAAATTGTTGGATGGTTCTCCAATGTTCCGACCTAGGAAAATCTGCAACAACCATCACATGTGCCAGAACTCTGAGCTCCATGCTTTCTGCATATGAATTATTAGGCATCCTCAAACACGTGACTTTAAAATCAAACAATAACTCAAACTCTTCAGCCAATTTATCAAACAAGACTCTTCCAGACAGAGCCTGTTACATATCTTGAAACTTACTATGGTCTGACCTGCAATTTACCAACTTCTCCAGATATTCATCCTGAGACAATGATGGTCCCATTTCCTCCCAGAATAAAGGAATTCCCATGTTTACAAATGGAGTGAATAAGTTAGTCGCTTCTTTGACTCTATGACTTATAATATCAACTTTGGCTTGTATAGTATCCAGCATTCTGTATTTTCCAATCAATTTTCTATCTGAAGAGGTAATAACAACTTTGTCTTGGATACCAAACCTTCTGACTTGATCTTTTGACAAGGAACTTAAAAAGTTGATAGCATTCTGAGATACTTCCATTGGATGCTTATTAATCCCTGCTTTACTATCAAAATATATTGTCTAGATTCTTTTAGAGCACTCTCCTGATCTGCAATAAAATATAAATATGGTATAAACTTATTAGCTTCTTTAATAATTTCATCACAAATCATATGTTTGGCTCCTTGCAAGGCCATTTGACCAACCACCTACTTTGTTAGCTTAGTATTCTGATTTATTAACTCTTGACATCTCTGCTCCATTTTCTTCTTTTCCTCTTCTTTTTTCAAATCCATCTCTTCAAGGTTCTTGTTCTGTAACTTTAAACCTGTGAGTTCTACGTCTTTCAAGTTTACCTGAGAAATTGCTTTAGAAAGAGATGTTGCATCTACTTCTACAAAAGGGGTAGTAAATTGATCTTTGAATTCTTCACATTTCTCCTGTAATTCTTTTTCTTTTGCTTCCACCTTAGCTTTTAGGTCCTTCTCACTTTCTACTAGAATCTTAGCATCTTTTTCCCACTCTTTTTCTTTTTTCTTCAAGCTTTAACAGCTTCCCTTTACAATCAGTCAATTTAGTGTTTAATGTTTCTTTCTCCTTCTCAAACTTTGTCAGTTCAAAAATATGAATAAGTTGAGGGGAAGGAATTTTCAATTTCTTTTTTAGCACTTGAACCTCTTACTCTTTTTCATCAAATAGATTTTGAGCCACTTCTCCTTTGTTTGACTACCCATCAACCTTCAACAAACCATCCTGCAAATTTTTAATTTTGATTCTAAGGGCCTTGTTCTCAACCTTTTCTTTCCTTAGGAGGTCCTGAGCTCTCTTTTTATTTGACTCCATTTTAGATACCCGCAATGTAGATTTAAGTAGTCTTGTATATAAAATATCACCTGTTTCTCTATGAAAATGTATAATATTTGTGGTAGGGATATTTTTTAAGTTCACCTTCACCTCTGATACCTTATTTCCAATAGTCATGGCCAAACTTAGGGTATCTTTGGCATGATCCCTTACAATTTTCAATGTTACTTCTGGCTTGGGAAACTGTCTTACTTCCTCATATAATTTCATTGTCTCATCAAAGGTTTTATCAACCTTTTCCCTGTAGGTGTTCAACCATTCCTCCTTTGATGAATACTTATTTGGGGTTAATCCATCAAACACATATTATTGAAGTTATAGACCAGTTACTTTGGGATTTTCTTGTTTATTTTTACCTTTCATACTGCTTTTCTTCACTTGCACCATTTGTCCCTCTTGTTCAGCTTTCTGCTTCTTTGGTGTACTAGCAGTGTCTGCTTCTTCAGTGTCCATGAAATATGAATGTTCTCTCTTCATTGAAGTTCCTGAAAAGCTTATTAAGGATGAAATATTACCAGCGACTGCAACTATATTACAAAGATCCATTGGAGAGAATTATTTACAGGTAAGGAAGATACAGAGTCTTGTTTCATGCTGCCAATATCTGGAGCTTTTTCAGGATAATCCTCCCAATTAGCTACCTCCCTGAGTCCATCAAATTCAATATGTTCAAAAGGATTATTGTTATTTTCCTGTCTTCGTTTGGAAATTACATGGTGTGGATCATAGTTGATTGTAGTTCACAAATAAAACCCCATGCTCTTGAGGAGATTATCAATTATGGGTAAAACAGTTATACTTTTGACAACATATGGCACTGCCTCCTAGGGAAATTTCATATCCAAACTCTTTTTGAAGTTTATGATGTGTTCCTCTTCCAATGTAAGCTTTTGTCTGATAAATTCCAAAGAGAAAATCCTGTTTATTAGAAAGGATGGAAGAATATAAGGCTGGTGCACAAATCCATACAATCTTATAATTGTTTCAGACTTTGAAAGGAGCCAATATCCTATCATTTTACTACGGGAAAGCTGCAATGTTTCTTTCATCTCTGGTAATACCCTGGGCAATCTTTCCTGAAAGAAAATGCTGTAAATTTTTGCCATTAAACCATTTATAAACTTGGAATAATTCTGGCTCATTTCATCTATGATTACCAACTCAGGACACTGTAAGCTATCCTCATTATATGAAAAGAACATTTTCAGCAAAAAGGACTGGAATCTGAAAAATATGGTATCGTGGAAGTTGACTAACTGAGAACAAATGTTCTCAGCTAGGAACTCATCAAATTTAAGGAAACAAGACTGGAAGGACTGACTTGGAATTTTAGACTCATTTTGGCAGGTACTTAAGACAAACAATAGACTCAATAGTGACTTTGTAACATAACCATTAGTCTTTAACCCCAAACATTGACTGGCTAAAGTAATATAAGACTGGGTTTCTTCATTAAATAGAACTAGGTCAATAGGGTAAGATAAACCTATAACCTCACTATCTAGTTTCAAACATGACTTTAAAAAGGCTTATTTACTCTTAGCTATAGACTCTTGGAATAAATGTATGATATTTTCTTCTTTGTACTCTTGGGATGAAGGAATAAAATCATCTGGGACAGATAGGGTTTTGTGGATAATAGAGGCCTGAACAGGGAAAATGATCCTAGAATTAGGTTTATTCATAATGACTCCTCGGTAGCAGAATAGTTATTCACACACCACTCGACAAATTCAGGGAAATTAGGGGCTTGATCGACATAGGAAAAGTAAAAGAAAGATTTGAAAACACCGTGGGTGTCACTACCCTGGTTCTTAATAATTTTCAACTTATTCTCAGCTGTCTCAATTGTTTCATTCATCAAAATGGTATAAAAAATTCCAGCATTATTGTCTTCAAAGCTCTTCTCATCATTCTGAAAGAAAACCCCTAATTATTCACTATCTGCCACCTATACTACCTCTATCTCATCTATTTTATCCATTTTTCAGAAGTAGTTAGAAAATTTCAGGATGCCTAACTTGTTAATTAGTACAATGTTCTGATTCCGTCCATGTTAACACTTTGCGCATAGTCAGGGTTATCGTCAATTCCACAGCTCAAAAAAAACAAACTTTTGAAACTCCACATAGATGCTTTTTATAATTTTTTATGTTTCATAAGCATGGTGCACCTCCCATAATCTACACCATAAATTTTCTCTTCTTCAAAATATAAGTCGTCTATGTACAAAATCACAACACTGATTCTTGAGACTAACACCCTGCATAACTTGATTCAGTGTAATCAATATTAGCCCTTGATATGCAACCTTTCTTCATCAGGACCATCCAAATATGGAAAATTTTAACATTTTGTAAACCATTTAAGAACTGATTGATCAAGCAACTTCCATTCGTGGAATGCACCTCATCCGTCAATCAAAGCCTGAGCGCTATCAGAATCGTTGATCAATGTGGACCCTACCACTTTCTGCGGATTTCAATTTAGACTTTCTCCGTGCTAGTTCAATCCATGAAATTTATCCCGAACATAGATCTATATCCGCTCTCATCCTATCCATCCAATATTTCCACCTGTTAACTCATTCCACGAATTGCAAAACTTCTTTTATCCTTTCATCTCTGATCTCCGGAATGCTTCACCACCGTTGATTTGCAATACTTTAAATTTGATTTGTTACTATTTAACACCTTTTAAATCCATTCCACCGATGAGATGATTTCAATTTCTCCTCCATGTTTCATCAACGAAACAATCTACCACCATAGATCACCCCTTCTTTTCATCCGACGACCCATAATGAAATATTATGCTCACCCATTAACCTAAAGAGCGCTTCCACCAAATTTTTCAACATATGAGCATTTTCAAACCTTTTAATCAAATAATATACAATTTTCAACTATGGTGATAATAGATGGCACCACTAGGGATTCTATCCTCCCCACGAGCTAGCAAAGAACCTCGTAGACCAGTTGCCAAATCCATTGTTAATAATAATAAAATATTTTTTATTTTTTATTTTTTTGAAAGAAACTCAAAAACTGAAGTATGGCTACCCTTCTAATATTATGGCCTTCTCTACGGGATTCAAATCTTCTGGCTCACCATATGTACTGATTGAAAGTAAAGAAATATTTACACTATAATACATGAAATTTCCTTTCCCCCTTATTCCAAATAATGCTTAAGAAATATCCCATTCACTAGACCTCCTTCATACTGAGGCCCATCCTAATACTGTAGAATAAAAGCATTATTACCCTTTTGTGCTGCAATAATGTATGGACCTACCCACAAATGATCAAACTTACCATGCTTGCCTTTGTCTTCATGTGGAGCATCCCATTTTAATACTAAATCATCAACCTAGAAAGTGTCTTCTTTTACCTTTCTGTAAAAGGTATTCTTCATTTTATCCTTATGAATCTATACCTTATCATATTCTTTATCTCTCAGTTCACTTAGCTCAATAATTTGGTTTATTATCCTTTGCATATGATTAGGGTCATCGTGCTGCTCCTGCAACAACTTCATAACTGATACTTCTAAAGATGCTGGAAAAACTACTTCAGCTCCATACACCAGTTGGAATGGTGACATTCCAATAGCTCTTTTTGTACTGATTCTATTAGCCCACAAAGCGTATTTTAGATTTGTATGCCATGCTCTTTTATTATCTTCCAACAACTTCTTAATTATCATCAGCAAGATTTTGTTAGAGGATTATGCCATTCCATTACCTTGTGGATACTATGCAATATAATGATTTAAAATTATATGATACTTATGACAAAAATTTATCATATTCTTGGACATAAAAGAAGCTGTGTTATCTGTTACAATCCTCTTAGGACAGCTAAATCTTGCCAAAATATTATTCTCCAGGAAATCCATTACTACTACATCTGTATCTCTTCTAGTAGGTATTGCTTCAATCCACTTTGTAAAATAATCAGTTGCTGTTAAGATCCACTTATGCTGTCCTGAGGAGTTTGGATTTATTTCACCAATGAAATCCAACACCCACTGTTGAAAATGTGCTTCTACTGATATGGGATTAACAGGGAGTGGAACCACTTTCCTCTTTCCATAAAAAATATGGCACTAATGACATTTGGTGGTTTCTTTATACACATATGAAAATAATGAAGGCCAATAGAATCTCGCTCTTAAAAATTTATTTGCAGTGACCTTCCATGAATGATGTCCTCCACAATCTCCTTCATGGAAATATTTTGCTATTTGCTGAGCTTCATTTTCCAAAAGATAATTCAGTAACACTCCACCAAGGTCCTTCCAATAAAGATATTGATTTAAAATACAAAATTTTGCAGCCTTTAGCTTCACATACCTTTCTCTAGTTTTTCTTAACCCTGTAGGAGGTTGTAAATTTTGCAATACATAAACAATATCAGCATACCATGGAGAAATATAAAAATCAGGCATCACCTGCACTTCTATGTCCAACTGATTTAATTGACCCGATAGAAAATTTAGCTACAGAGAATCACAATTAGAGTCTGTCATCATTTTAGCTAATCCATGTCCCTTAATCAACTTGGTAGGAATAATTTCAATGTCATATTCCAGAAGCACTGTAATCCACTTTGTTTTTCTCCCCTCTGGATCTAGCTGTGTAAGTATGATTTTTACCACACTGCTAGGAACATATGCAACTACATGTGAATGAAGAATGTAAATTCTGAAATATTTTAAGGCCTTAATTAGAGCATATGCTTTTTTTTCCATGATATCATACTTTAACTCTGCATCTTTTAACATTTTACTAAAAAATGCTATATGTTGTTCTTCACCTTGATCATTCTTTTGTAACAAAACAACTGCAATAGTATGCTCTGAAGCATATGAAAATACCAAGAAATATTGATCAAAATATGGAATTACGAGCATAGGAGCTTTTGAAATAGCTTTCTTTATATCCTTGAAAGAATTCTTAGCCTCCATTGTCCATTTTATTTCATGATACGTTTTCAGCATATTATTAATGTTCATCAATATTTCACCAAAGCTAGGAATGAATCTCCTCAAGAAATTTACTTTCCCAATGAATGGCTGTACTTCTTTCTTACTTTTTTGTTCCTCCACCTTCAATATGGCACTCACCCTGTCTGGATCAATCCTTATACCTTCTTTGGAAATAATATGGCCCAATTTTTTTCCTTCTTCATGAGAAAAATTTGACTTCCTTGGATTTAATGAAATGCCATATTTTCTACATTTAAGGAAAACCTTTTCCAAATGTTTGATTTGTTCCCTATCAAACCTATAATACACAGTAATATCATACATGTAAATTACTACAAACCTGTCTCTTTCATATGCAAAAGCAATGTCCATAGCACATTGGAAGGTGGCACCTGCATTCATTAATCCAAAAGGAATATTTGCGTACATGAATGTACCCCATGGTGTAGTGAAAGTAGTCTTCTTCTAATCTTCAGAAAACACCTTTATTTGATTATAGCCTAAAAACCCATCCATGGTAGAAATTCTTTCTGAACCTACCACTTTCTGCAAAATCTGGTCCATCTTTGGTAAAGGGTAATTATCCTTTAGAGAGACTTTATTCAAATTTATGAATTCCACACATAGTCTTATTTCACCATTCTTCTTCCTAATAGGAAGCAATTTAACAACCCATTTTTAAAATCTCAGGGTTAAAATTATTTTTGCATCAAATAATTTTTTGATCTCCTTTTCAATGACAGGAAATAACATTGGATTAATCCTTATGAGTTTCTGCCTAAATGGTTTTTCTCCAGGATTAATTGGAATAGTATGTTCTATAATGGAGGTGTCGTATTATTTGAGGCCATCATAACTCCATGCAAATACATTAGTGTATTTTTTATCAGGTTCACATACTCATCTTTTTCTTTAGAAGGCAACTTCTTGGACAACTTTATAATTATGGGATTCTCCTTAGTGCCAATGTTTTTATCTTCAACAACATTTTCAGCAGGTTTGAATTTAGGATATTTGACAACATCATTTTGGTAAAAAAGCTTCTCTAAGGGGATTAAACCTCTGGTAATATGATTACTTTTCAACTGGACTATATATTTTCCACCTAGTGATCCTTTCAACTTCTCTGTTTTAGCAATTCCTTCTTCATATCCATCAACATCCTGAAAATTTTCAGAGTCAGCAATTTCATTCTCTATTTGGGTATTTACAAATTCACCAGACAATTCCAGAAATCTTTTGATTTGCATGTCATCATCAAAAAACTGCCAGTACTTGGTATTGTCTAGTATGGAAGGCATGTTTACAATGAGTCAACTTTGTATTTTCTTTTACCTGCAGTAGGAGTCTTAAATTTTCTAGCAGCAATTGCCAAATAATCTGCCACTGTATTATCATATCTAGGAACCACTTTGACACTGTATTCAATGAAATAATTTCCAAACATATCCCACACCTCATTCCTGTAAGCTCTCATTCTGGGATGTTTAGTTTGATAATTATCATTCACCTGATTTACCACAAGTTCTGAATCCCCAAAAACTTGGAATCTTTTAGCACCCAAATATTTCAGTGCATGCAAACCCAACAACAAAGATTCATATTCTGCTACATTATTAGTACATTCAAAGGTCAACTTGTAAGAAAAATCTTTAAAATCTCTAATAGGGGAAATTATATATACACCTGCACCAGCACCCACTTTAGCCACTGACCCATCAAAATACATAGTCCACAACCCTTATTCCTTTTGCTTTCTTTCTAATGCTTCATGTTCACTTGTCACCTTTTTATCTTTTTTAAATTTACTTGGCACAGAAACCTTTGAATTACAAGGAGAAACATCATTGAAGGAAATAGATGACCCTAAGTCTGTATCAACAGCATAAATATGATGAACTTCGGATTGATTTGGACTGCTAAAAACATATGGTGATATTTTTTCACTATACAGACTCTTGTTTTCATTAAGAACATGAATTGTAGCATAAGACATATCCATTTGTAAACTTACTTTTAACTTTGAAGTCCAAGATCTTGACAACAAAACACCAAATTTAGGAGGGATATCAGCTACAACAACATCCATGACCATAGTTTTATATGGTAATTTATTCAAGTATACTACCATGTATTTTATCAGACCCAAACATTTCACCCATTTGGAATCAAAAGAATACAAATCTTTATAAGCCCATTAATCTCTAACCCCAAGCTTTCTACCACTCCTTTAAGCATCAAGTTATGTGAAGCACCTAAATCTAACATAGCATTATGTAACAACATGTCATGCACATTTATGCTCATATAAAAAGGTGGTACTTCCTCATCATCCATATTATCAATATTAGACCCCAAAACAATGGTAGGATTGTCATCCATCACTTCCAGAATATATGGTTAAGGCTCTCTTTGATTTCTAACCATTTTGGTTATTGTGTCCCTATACTCCTGATTTTTGAGCAGTTCATTTAAAGGAATTGAAATCTTCAATTTTGAAAGTTAACTTTGTAGATTAAAAATGGAAGAAATTTTATCTACCTCCATGGGTGTTGTTTGTTTTAATTAATTCTTTTACTTTCTCAATTCTATTTTCAATCTCTTTATGTACAACAAGTTCCTTTTGTTTTTCATTTCTCTTTTTTGTATTCATATGACTACTAGAAGGATGATTTGGATTTAACCTTCCTTTATTTACAATAACATCTCTACTTCTCAATTTGATCTTTTTCACATCATCTATAGCATGCATATACCCTTTCTGATATTGTTCCAACTCCTCCTCAAAATATTTATTATCATCCTCCTGTGCAAACATACTGTGTTCCTCCTTAGTTAGATAGATTTCATAATCTAAATCACCAAAATGATGAATGTGGTCTTCAATAGACTTTCCACCATCCTCATCGACAACATAATTTTTAGGGAAAGGTGGTCTTATTTGTTGATCTTCTTGGTTCCTTGGATTCCTCATAACTCTTTGTCTATTCTGTGGAAGTGGAGGGGGAATAGGCCTTCTAAAATTAGGGTTTTTGATCTGGGATTCATTCTGTTCTCGATTCACTGGCCTAGTATCCACAGTCAGCCTATCCGTTAACTTTTCCATTTTCTTCAACATCATTTCAAATTTTACATCATTAGATGAAGAAGCAAAAGAGGTGGAGGGCATAGTTTCTTCTCTACCTTTCCTCCTATCAACATCTACTCTTTGTTTTATCTTTCCACATCCCATCATATTGGCTTCTACTTCCAAGGCATTTGTAAACATAATAGGAAGACTGGATGATTTTCTTTCCCTCAACAACAATGCAAATTCATTATCAAAGGCTTCTGCATCATGAAGTTTAGCAACACCAGGTGAAGGCTTAATATGAGCAGGTATTGAATGATAGACTCTCATGAAAATACTGGAAAACTCATGGACTGACTCAAAACCTCTTTTTTTAAGATTATTGTACTGATATGGGACTTGTAATGGACTCTTATTATTGTCCCATCTCTCCAAGAAGGAAGTTTGAAAAGAATCAAAGTTTCGAATAGACCCAACAGGTAAATCTTTATACCACTTCTTGGCTTCCCCAAACAAGCTCTGTGCAAACAACCTCATCTTGACATCCTCATAATCAACCTCTTCCAAATATATAAAGTCATCAAATTTTCCAACATGATATTTTTCAATAGCATTTCCTTCTCCATCATACAATGAAATTATATGGGCATAATTTAAGGGAAGGTCATGTAGCACCACAGGTAAATCCAATGGAGAAAACCTAGCCGTAGCCGTTGGTCTAGGTGGATTTGGAGCAAGTGGTAAAGTTTTAAAAACTGGAGGATTCTGAATAATTTGGGAAATATGAGGCTGAAAGTTTTGGACAATAGGAATATTTTTTTCTGTTTTTACTGGAGTTTGATGGTTTTGCCACAAAGAATCAAGAAGATATGATTCTAGCCTACTAGATTTAATCTCAACTTTCTTTAGGTCAGATTTAGATTTTGATTTTAACAAATAATATCTCCACACTAGTTTCGCACTCAGATTCTTGTATACTGTGAAAATATTGAGAAGATGATGCACCAAACTGAGAACTATTTATTTTTTCTTTATTTTTATTTCTAAGCAATTTCTCTGGATCTTCCACACTTTGCAAAGTTTCAGTATTAGGATTACCTCTCGTATTTTTTCTCATGAAATACAGGATGACCCTTTGTAATACTATTTAAAATGAATGTGAAGTCGCTAGGGAAAATGTACAACCTTATTTTGAATGTAGAAACTTCTGCTTTCCCATAGAAATTTCTTTCTTGAAACTTTTCAATCCTTATCGTTTCTCCCAAGGTTGATATGCACTTTCGTTACCCGGAAACGGTGCCAATTTGTTAACACTGGAAAATTACCAAAGCTTGTAAAGGCTATTCCCAAGTAACAGCAAAAACCACTTTTAAAGAGAAAATTGGCTTTTTTCTTTTCTAAGAGGGATCTCTCACAAAATATTAACAAGGCCAGATATGTATAAGCAGAATTGTTTGTAATTGGTAAGATTGGTTGAAACAGAACACATGACCATTGGGCTATGGAGTCAAGATATGAATATAGATAAACAAAACTTATGCATGGAAGTTTAACAGAGGAAAGGTAGCTACTCAGTCACAGTTAAAATTTGATTGTCTGGTGAAAAAGGAAGAAAATGAACAGACCATTAACACAAAGCATTATAAAAATGAATTATGTATCAACTTTAGAAGAAAGGATTGGTGAATATCTGAAAATAACAGCTAAAGCATAGTAAATATGAATTCTAAACTATTTTACACTCATTTCAGACATGAAGGAATACATAATGGAAAGCTAAACTGGAAAAACATCACATGAGAAAAGAAAGTACAGACTACAACATGAAATAACAAAAGAATCTCTAAAAAATGCCAACTTTTGTCTTTGTAAATTAAAGGAAATATTTGAATACACAAGTTCTCGAAAATCTCACAGGTTCAAAACCTTGCTTCATCAAATGTATAAATACTTATACAATTTCTCCTTTAGTTGAACAATAACCTAACTATCTAACGGTTTAAACTGTTTATTACATGTGTCAAAGTGCTTGTCTATTACAAAGAAACTCTGAGATAACAAAACTTATTAACTAAATGAAATTAAAATAACATTTTATCATAAAATTCATCCTTCGCTAAAATTGATTTGTGTTGTCTTGCTTGATATATTCATGGTTGTAATTTATGGGTGCATCCATGGAGCTAGGTTACACTTTTTGGCAAGGCACTTTCAGAAAAAACACAAAAAAATACCTCGATCGAACAATTTTTAAACCCTCGAATGAGGTCATAACACCTCAATCGAGGGCTTAACAAAACCTCGATCTAGGTTTTAAGAATACCTCGATCTAGGTTTTAAGACCTCGATCTAGTTTTTTTAAAAACCTCGATCTAGGTTTTAAGACCTCGATCTAGGTTTTAAAAAAACCTCAATCTAGGTTTTAAAAAAACCTCAATCTAGGTTTTAAGACCTCTATCTAGGTTTTAAGAAAACCTTGATTGAGGTTTTAATGCCGCGAGTGATATCCTTGCACAAAAACATTTATAAAAAGAGGTTTAAATGGTAGCTCGATCGAGGGTTTAATGAAACCTCGATCGATCTTATTTAAAAACCTCGATCGAGGGATGTTAATACCTTGATCGAGGGCCTAAAAAATAGATAATTATCCCTCTTACATTAAAATCAATGTTTCTTTGCGTCTTCTATGGGTGTAAACCCTGCCATTTATGGAACACAACTGAGTGAATTTCATACCGATAGATTCGTCACTAAATCCTCTATCCATTGAGATATCATCCATGCATTTTGGCATTCAAATGGGTTTTTTTTTAATTAGTTCTGAAACTTACACTTGAAAACCAGACAACAACTTTGAAGCAGCTCAAAGAAAAATCCGCAAGGTAAAATATACACATCCAAATTTTCTTAAAAATGGGAAGCCCACACATCAACATGTCCTCTTCAAAAGGGTATCTTTGTTTTTTAAATTTTTGAAAACAGTGAAAAAAAAGCGCGGATGGACACACATGTGTATAAAATGATGCTAAAATCATATGTGGTCACTTTCAAAAATAATAAATAATTGTATATTGCGAAATAAATTAACAAAAAATATGCAGACCAGAGTACATTTTGTGTAAATCGGTCTCATATATATATATATATATATATATATTTTTAAATTATTAATGTAAGATTGAATTATTGGGGATGGACATGTGCCACTTATTAACTTCTTCAAATTTTTAAGGTCACACAGTTCATTAAATGAAAAATTTCACACATTAAATGACATCAGAATATTTTAAAAAAAAATTATTATTGGGAAGCCAACATAATATTTTACAATTTGTTTTTTTACTGCAAGTCGAAATTCACAGGGCATATATGCGTTTCGAGGGATTCTATCTAGCACATGAGTAAAAAATCAGGTTTTCATCGCCAAATTTGGCCAAAAAGTGTTACCCACCTTCATGGAATCACCCTTGTATTTATTTGATCCAAATTGTTGAACTGTTATCCACTGTTTCGGCTTAGGCAAATCCGCAACAACCATTTCATTTCCAGAACTCTGAGCTCCATGCTTTTTGCATATTAAAGATTAGGCACCTTGGCACACATGAATTTAAAATAAAACAATAACTCGAACTCTTCAGCCAATTTATCAAACATGACTCTTCCAGAAATATCCTGCTCCATATCTTGAAACTTACTATGGTCTGACCTGCAATTTACCAACTTCTCCAGATATTCCTCCTGAGACAATAATGGTCCCATTTCCTCCCAGAAGAAAGGAACTCCCATGTTTACCAATGGAGTGAATAAGTTAGACACTTTTTGACTCTATGACTTATAATATCAACTTTAGCCTGTACAGTATCCAACATTCTGTATTTTCCAATCACTTTTCTAGCCCAAGAGGCAATAACAAATTTTTCTTAGATACCAAACCTTCTGACTTGATCTTCTGACCTATAACTTAAAAAAATGATAGCATTTTGAGCTACTTCCATTGGCTTCTTATTTAATCCCTGCTTTACTATCAAAATATTTTGTCTAGCTTCTTTCATAGCACTCTCCTGATCTGCAATAAAATCTAAATATGGTCTAAACTTATTAGCTTCTTTAATAATTTCATCCCAAATCATATGTTTGTCTCCTTGCAAGCCCATTTGACCAACCACCTACTTTGTTAGCTTAGTATTCTGATTTATTAACTATTGACATCTCTCCTCCAGTTTATTCTTTTCCTCTTCATTTTTCAAATCCATCTCTTCAAGGTTCTTCTTTTGTAACTTTAACCCTGTGAGTTCTACATCTTTCATGTTTACGTGAGACATTGCTTTAAAAAGAGATGTTGCATCTACTTATATAGAAGGTGTACTAAATTGATCTTTGACTTCTTCACATTTCTCTTGTAATTCTTTTTCTTTTGCTTCAAGCTTAGCTTTTAGGTCCTTCTCTCTTTCTACCCGAAGCTTAGCATCTTTTTCCCACTTTTTTTTTTCTTCAAGCTTTAATAGCTTGGATTTACAATTAGGCAATTTAGTGTTTAATGTTTCTTTCTCCTTCTCAAACTCTGTTAATTCAAAACTCTGAATAAGCTCAGTGGAAGGAATTTTCAATTTCTTTTTCAGCACTTGAAGCTCTTTCTCTTTTTCATCAAACAGCTTTTGAGTCCCTGCTCCTTTGTCTGACTACCCATCAACCTTCAACAAATCATCCTGCAACTTTTTAATTTTGATTCTAAGGGCCTTGTTTTCAACCTTTTCTTTCCTTAGGAGGTCTCGAGTTCTCTTTTTATTTGGCTCAGTTTAGATACCTGCAATGTAGATTTGAGCAGTCTAGTATATAAAATATCAGTTGTTTCTATATGAAAATGTATAATATCTGTGGTAGGGATATTTTCTAAGATCACATTCACCTCTCATACCTTATTTCCAACAGTCATGGCCAAACTTAGGGTATCTTTGGCATGATCCCTTACAGTTTTCAATGTTACATATAGCTTGGCAAACTGTCTTACTTCCTCATATAATTTCATTATCTCATCCAAGGTTTTATTAGCCTTTTCCCTGTAGGTGTTCAACCATTCCTCCTTTGATGAATAATTATTTGGGGTTAATCCATCAAACACATATTCTTGAAGTTCCAGACTAGTTACTTTGGGATTTTCTTGTTTCTTTTTACCTTTCATACTACTTTTATTCACTTGCACAATTTGTCCCTCTTGTTCATTTTTCTGCTTCTTTGGTGTACTAGCAGTGTCTATTTCTTCAGTGTCCAAGAAATATGAATGTTCTCTCTTCTTTGAAGTTCATAAAAAACTTATTAAGGATGAAATATTACCAGCAACTACAACTATCCTAGAAATATCCATTGGGGGAGAATTATTTCTAGGTAAGAAAGATATAGTCTTGTTAAACGCTGACATTATCCAAAGCTTTGTCAAGATAATCCTCCCAATCATCTTCCTCCCTGAGTCCAGCTACTTCAATATGTTCAAAAGGATTATTGTTATTTTCATGTCTTCTTTTGGAAATTACCTGCTGTGTATTATAGTTGATTGCTGTTCCAAAAGAAAACCCCATGGTCTTGAGCATATTATCAATTATGGGTAAAGAAATTCTACTTTTGACAACATATGGCCCTGCCTCCCAAGGAAATTTCATATCCAAACTATTCTTGACGTTTAATATGTGTTCCTCTTCCATGGTAAGATTTTGTGTAAGAAATTCCAGAGAGAAAATCCTGGTTGTCAGAAATGATGGAAGAATATAAGGCTAGTGCACAAATCCATACAATCGTATAACTGTTTTAGACTCTGAAAGCAACCAATCTCCTATAATTTTACTAGGGGAAAGCTGCAATGTTTATTTCATCTCTGGTAATACCCTGGGAAATCTTTCCTGAAAGAAAATGTTGTAAATTTTTTCCATAAAACCATTCATAAAATTGCAATAATTATGGCTCATTTCATCTCTAATTACCAACTCAGGAGACTCTAAGTTATCCTCATTATATGATAAGAACATTTTCAGTAAAAAGGCCTAGAATCTGAAAACTCTGGTATCATGGAAGTTGACTAATTGAGAACAAATGTTATCAGCTAGGAACACATCAAATTTAAGGCAACAAGATTGGAAGGACTGACCTGGAAGTTCAAACTCAATTTGGTAGGTACTTAATACAAACAACATACTCAATAGTGACTCTGTAACATAACCATTAGTGTCTAACCCTAGAATTTGACTGGATAAAGTAATACAAGACGTGGTTTCTTCATTAAACAGATCTAGGTCAAAAGGGAAAGATAAACCTATAACCTCACTATCCAACTTCAAACATGACTTTATTCTTTACTCTCAGCTGTAGACTCTTGGAAGAAATGGTATTTTCTTCTTTGTACTCTTGGGATAAAGGAATAAAATCATCTAGGAAAAATAGGGATATGCAGATAACATAGGCCTGAATAGGGAAAAGGATCCCAAACTTAGGTTTATTCATAACGACTCCTTCAGCAACAGGATAGTTTTTCACACACCACTCGACACATTCAAGGAAATTGGGGGTTTGGTCAAAACAAAAAACATAAAAGAAATACTTGAAAACACCATCGGTGTCACTACCCTGGTTCTTAAGAATTTTCAACTTATTCTTAGTTGTCTCAATTGTTCCATTCATCAAAATAGTATCAGAAATTTCAGCATTCTTGTCTTCAAATCTCTTCTCATCCTTCTGACAGAAAACCCCTAATTATTCCATATCTACCACCTCTACTACCTCTATCTCATTTATTTTATCCATTTTTCATAAGTAGTTAGAAAATTTCAGGATTCCTACCTTGTTAATTAGCACAGTGTTTTGATTATGTCCACGTTGGCACTTTGCACATAGTCAGGGTTATCGTCAATTCCATAGCTCAGAAAAAAAAAAAAAAAAGACACTCCATGTAGCTGCTTTTTATAATTTTTAGGTTTCATAAGCATGGTGCACCTCCCATAATATACACCGTATATTTTCTCTTCTTTGAAATCTAAGCTATCTATGTACAAAATCTCAACACCAATACTTGAGACTAACACCCTGCATAACTTGATTTGGCGGAATCAATATTAGCCCTCGGTCTACAACCTTTCTTCATCAAGACCATCCAATTGTGGAAACTTTTAACATTTCGCAAATCATTTCAGAACTGATTGATCGAGCAACTTCCATTCGTGGAATGTACCTCATCCATCAATCAAATCCTGAGTGCTATCGAAATCGTTGATCAATGTGGACCCTACCACTTTCCATGGATTTCAATTTAGACTTTCTCGCACTAGTTCAATCCATGGAATCACTCCCGAACGTAGATATTTCTTCGCTCTCATCCTATCCATACAATCTTTCCACGTGTTAACCCATTTCACAAATTGCAAAACATCTTTTATCCTTGCATCTCCGATCTCCAGAATGCTTCACCACTGTTGATCTGCAACACTTTAAATCTGAGTCGTTACTGTTTAACACCTTTTACCTACGTTCTACCAATGAGATGATTTAAATTTCTACTCCATGTTTCCTTAGAGAAGCGATCAACCACCGTAGATCACCCCATTATTTTCATCCGATAACCCATAATGAAATATTATGCTCACCCATTAACCTAAAGAGAACTTCCACCAAATTTTTCAATACATGAGCATTTTCAAACCCTTTAATCAAACAATCTACAATTTTCAGCTATAGTGCTAACAACTAGATCCACTAGGGATGTTATCCTCCCTGCAAGGTAGCAAATAATCCCATATACTAGTTGCCAAATCCATTCTTAATAATAATAAAAACAAATTCTGAAAGAAACTCAAAAACTAAAATATGGCTACCCTTTCTATCTTATGGCTTTCTCTGCAGGCTACAGAGTCTTGTTCCATGCTGACATTATCTGGAGCTTTGTTAGGATAATCCTCCTGATTAGCTACCTCCCTGAGTCTAGCTACTTCAGTATGTTCAAAATGCTTATTGTTATTTGCCTGTCTTCTTTTGGAAATTACCTGGTGTGGATCATAGTTGATTGTAGTTCCCAAAGAAAACCCCATGCTCTTGAGAAGATTATCACTTATGGGTAAAGAAGTTCTAATTTTGACAACATGAGGCCCTTCCCCCCAGGGAAATTTCATATCCAAACTCTTCCTAAAGTTTAATATGTGTTCCTCTTCCACTGTAAGCTTTTGTCTAAGAAATTCCAAAGAGAAAATCTTGGTTGTCAGAAAGGCTGGAAGAATATAAGGTTGGTTCACAAATCCATACAATCTTATAATTGTTTCAGACTCTGAAAGGAACCAATGTGCTATAATTTTACTAGGGTAAAGCTTCAATGTTTCTTTCATCTCTAGTAATACCCTCGGAAATCTTTCCTGAAAGAAAATGCTGTAAATTTTTGCCATCAAACCATTCATAAACTTGTATTAATTCTGGCTCATTTCATCTGTGATTACCAACTTAGGAGACTGTAAGCTATCCTCATTATATGATAAGAACATTGTCGGTAAAAAGGAATGGAATCTAAAAAATATGGTATCGTGGAAGTTGACTAACTAAGAATGAATGTTCTCAGCTAGGAACTTATCAAATTTAAGGAAACAAGACTAGAACTTGGACTGACCTGGAAGTCCAGACTCAATTTGGAAGGTACTTAAGACAAACAATAGACTCAATAGTGACTCTGTAACATAACCATTAGTGTCTAACCCTATAAATTGACTGGCTAAAGTAATACAAGACTGGGTTTCTTCATTAAACAAAACTAGGTCAATAGGGTAAGATAAACCTATAACCTCACTATCCAGCTTCAAACATGACTTTGAAAAGGCTTATTTACTCTTAGCTTTTGACTCTTGGAAGAAATGTATGATATTTTCTTCTTTGTACTCTTGGTTTAAAGGAATAAAATCATCTGGGACAGATACGTTTTTGTGGATAATAGAGGCCTAAAAAGGGCAAAGGATCCCAGACTTAGGTTTATTCATAATGACTCCTTCAGCAGCAAAATAGTTATTCACACACCACTCGACAAATTCAGGGCAATTGGGGTCTGGTTGATAGAGAAAAAGTAAAATAAAGATTTGAAAACAACATGGGTGTCACTGCCTTGGTTCTTAAGATTTTTCAACTTATTCTTAGTTTTCTCAATTGTTTCATTCATCAAAATAGTATCGAAAATTTCATCATTCCTGTATTCAAATCTCTTCTCATCCTTATGACAGAAAACCCCTAATTCTTCACTATCTGCTACCTCTACTACCTCTATCTCATCTATTTTATCCATTTTTTAGAAGTAATTAGAAAATTTCAGGATGCCTACCTTGTTAATTAGCACAATGTTCTTATTCCATCCACGTTCACACTTTGCGCATGGTCAGGGTTATCGTCAATTCCACAGCTCAAGAAAAAAACTTTTCAAACTCCACGTAGATGCTTTTTATATATTTTTAAAGTTTCATGAGCATGGCACACCTCCCATAATATACACCATAGATTTTCTTTTCTTCAAAATATAAGTCGTCTATGTGCAAAATCACAACAACAATACTCGAGATGAACACCCTGGACAACTTGATTCGGCGGAATAAATATTAGCCCTCGATCTACAACCTTTCTTCATCAGGACCGTTCAACTGTGGAAACTTTTAACATTTCTCAAATCATTTCAAAACTGATTTATTGAGCAACTTCCATTCATAGAATGTACCTCATCCATCTATCAAAGCCTGAGCTTTATCGAAATCATTGATCAATGTGGCCCCTACCACTTTCCACGGATTTCAATTTAGACTTTCTCTATGCTAGTTCAATCCGTAGAATTGCTCCCAACTATAGATCTATATCCACTCTCATCTTGTCCATCCAATCTTTCCACCTGTTAACCCATTTTGTGAATTGCAAAACTTCTTTTATTTTTGCATCTTCGATCTCTGGAATGCTTCACCACCGTTGATCTGCAGCACTTTAAATCTCAACCGTTACTATTTAACACCTTTTACCTCCATTCCATTGATGAGATGATTTCAATTTCTCCTCCACGTTTCATCAACAGAACGATCTACAACCATAGATCACCCTTTTCCTTTCATCTAACGAACCATAATGAAATATTATGCTCACCCATTAACCTAAAGAGTGCTTCCACCAAATTTTTCAACATATGAGCATTTTCAAACCCTTTAATCAAACAATCTACAATTTTCAACTATAGTGCTAACATGCCTAAGAGGAGGTGACCTTGTCGCCACTCTTTTCAGCCAACCCATAACCTGCATTTCACAGAATGTAGTTAAAACCCTTTCATACTTATTGAAAATTGTAACTATTCTTATTGGAGAAAGAATGTTAATAACATAGTTTAAAACCATACCTTATACAATTTCAGATAGGTCCAGGGATTGGCTCCTATTGGACGTCCTTACCACTCCTCTTCCAGCAAACAATGAATAAACCCCAATTCAAAGAATTTCTTATACCATTATTAGGAAACAAACTTAAAACTAGGTGGAACCAAACTGAGATTTCCATTACCTGGTTACATGCGTGGAAGGCTCAACACAATATTTTTCTTCTTCTTCACTGAACCGAACCATCCAGGCCAAGGCCATAATGGTGGCCATTGACACTGATTAAAACCTCAAGTATACCTCAGAATCAAGAAAATAAACTCTATTAAACCAACTTTCTAAAGGTTTGAGAATATTGCGCAACACAACCATGAAGGGCCGAGCACTTTCCATCAACCAGCTGTAGACAAAAAAAATGTGAATTGAAACCTTCAGACATGCTAAAATCGTATTAAAACCTGGCCGAAAACCCTTGCTAAATATCATGATAGATGGAGGATTGAGATCCCTCTCGGATCCTCTTTAGAACTTGTCATTAAACGCTTGGCTACACTGTCAACTCACACATAGGGAAGCATTAATGTCCCACCAAAAAAATGTTAATTGTATGCACATTAAACCTTGTACCTCCATTAAAGGATAAGGTACCAAGTCGTGTTATAACAAAACATTATTTTATGCCAAGGTCAAAGTTGGGATCTCAACTATGGTGTTTAACACCATAGTCCCCAACCACTTCATCAATGAACCATTAAACTATGTTTGCGTTAAGTCCCTTTTCCATTAACCTCTTACTTTAATGTTGTTACCTTTTCCACCCTGCATTGGAGGGTGTCTTTATAACTAGGACCTAGTTTCCAGAACTAGAACCACAATGCTAGGATTAAGCCATGTGATTTGGGATTATAACCCCTAGCAAAACCAATATGTCAAATAAGCATAGAATTAATGGCCAATATCACCTTAGAGGTGTGGTTATAGGTTCATCATCACTCATATGCCAACTCCAAATGAAGTAAACATATACATCCAAAGTAAAATACTGAGAGGAATCGGAACTGATGTAGTTGTTGAAAAAGTGTTTGTTGACCCACAAGGGGAAAAGACAAGTGGTGAAAGCTATTGAGTGAACTCAAGTGATGCAGGAGGAATCTTCCCCAAAATTAGGTCAAGACTCCTTGTGGAGTTCTAAAGAGAAGGAGGCTCATAAATGAAAAATTCCTAAGGAAAATAATATATAATAGTATGTCAATTAAGCAAGAAGGATGCTAGCGATGGACGAGGAATTGATCTGTTAATGCAAGAGATAACACATTAATTAGATTTTATCCTTATGGTTCAACAAATAGACTCAAGGGTTTTGGAGCAGGTAAAAATTGGCTGCTCTAGGATTTGGTTGGAAGGAATGACAACTTCAGGTCTATTTTCTTGACAGTGGTGTAAGGTTCCCTATTAGCGTTCTTATTTGTTTAACGTATTGTTAAAGTATAATTCAGGATAGATTTGAATCATAATCTCAATAATTGATACTATGCATTTGTTCCTATTATATTCCCTACTTAGTGTTGTGATTTAATGTAAATCGATCTTAATTAGCAGAGAAATTGTATGATCTTAGTATAATTTATTGAATCTCTGTTTGGGCTTCCATACCCGAATCGAAGTTTTGATTTGGAATGGTTGTAATGTTAGCATAACTAGGAAATCTAAATGAAAACTATTATAGATCTGGTTAAATGTTTTGATTTATGCATGCATATGTTCTATTAAAGTATTTTAAATGTATTTGTTTAACTAACCATTTCCCTAGAAGTCGATGTCTCCTTACACATCTCGTCTCTTTCCTCTAAATTGTATCAACATAAAAATTATTCCAAATTAAAACCCTATTATCAGAGTTCCTATGGCTATGGCCGGTTCCTTAAATTATATTCTTAACAAATTCATTATAGAAACAAAATTCCCATATATAAACAATAAACAAAAAAGTGTAGATTGTCACTTATAATTTTCTGGGATAAACAGAGTAGAGCCAAGAGGATTTTTTTTCCAAAACCAAATCTATAAGTCGCATAAACAACCCTAAGTGAAAATAGGAAAGATGAAATTTATCTCATCTAACCCAAATCATCTAAAACGCAGATCAAGATTTTCAACGATCACAATAATAAATATTATACATTAAAACCATAATATCTAGCACATATCTGATTACTAAGTCAAATAACTAATAGTGACATGACTAAAGTCGGATGGGAAACCCAATGTAACTAAATCAAGTTTTAGACTCATTATAAAAATGTTATAACAACTCATAGATCTAGTTATTAAATACACAATCGGATTTAACAAGAACTAAAGAATAAATTTTAAATACAGTCATTAAATATAAACACACAATCTCTTGTCATGGGTATCCAAACCCCATGACATATGGATTTTCCCAAAAGAGTTTACAACCCAACCGAATCTCAAAGATAATATCCATTTGAAATTCATCAAAGAACTCCAATTGATAAACAATATGTTGCTATAAGTCCAAAAATGGTATCCATTGTTTTTAACAAACCCACAACATATACATCTGAGTGGTTATTATAACACTGCAAACAAAGGAGATGCTGCGAAGGCATTTCTTTAGGATGAATACCCATAAGGGTTTAATAAACACACAATCCCAACTTATCTTTGCAATAATAGCGAAATCCCTATTCCTAAGTGGTTCAAGAAACTAAGGGAGAACCCCTACATCTAGCTATTAAATTTAACCCTTACCACTTGGTTATTGGAGGATCGTTGGTGTAGAAAGAGAACATCCATGCTGGGATCATGACATCACATCCAAGAAAATTGGGATTTGTTAGGTTTCTACTTAATTAAATACCTTTGTGATAAAATAAACTGAGTAGGGTTATGTATCCCTCATATGTAGAAACAAAGTAACATGCTTTGGAGGAGGTTCCCAGTCGCCACTCTCGTCATCCAACCCATAACCTACATTTCACACAATGCAGTTAAAACCCTTTCATACTTATTGAAAAGGGTAACTATTATTACTGCAGAAAGAATGTTTATAACATGGTTTAAACTGATTTCTTATATGATTGCAGAGAGGGCCAGGGGTTGGCTCCTCCTGGACGCCCTTATCACTCCTCTTCCTGCAAACAAAGAAAAAACCCCAAGTCAGATAATTGCTTATACCACTATTTAAGAAACAAACTTAAAAATAGGTGGAACCAAACTGATATTTTTGTTACCTGGTTACAGGCATGGAAGGATCAACAAATGTTTTGTCTACTTCTTTACCACAATGATAGGAAGGCCGAGGCCTTAATGGTGGCCATTAACACCGATAAAATACTTAAGTATACCTCAAAAGAAATGAAATATACTTTATTAATCCAACTCTGTAAAGGTTTGAGCAAATTGTGCAGTGAAGCCATGAAGGGTCAAGCTCTTTCCATCAACCAGTTTCAGACAAAAAAAACAAATGTGAATTGAAACCTTTTGACATGTTAAAACTGTGTTAAACCCTAGCCAAGACCCTTGCCAAATTTCATGACAGATGGAGGGATGAGATCCCTCTCAAAACTGCTCTATAACTTGTCATTAAATGCATGGTTTCATTATCAACTCGCAGCCAGGGAAGTGTTAATATCCCGCAGACAAAAACTTAATTGTATCCACATTAAACCTTGTACTCCCATCAAAGGATAAGGTACCAAGCCATGTTATAACACAACATTATTTTATTCCAATGTCAAAGTCAGGATCTCGACTATGGTGTTTAACACCATAGTCTGTAACAACTTCATCACCAAATCATTATACTATGTTTGCGCTAATTCCCTTTTCCAGTAAAATCTTACTTTAATGTCATTACCTTTTCCTCCGTATAGTGGAGGGTTTGTTTAGAACAAGGACTTAGTTTCCAAAACTAGAACTACGATGCTAGGATTAAGCCATGGTAGTTGGGCTTATAACCCCTAGAAAAACCAATATGTAAAATAAGCATAGAAGTAATGACCGAGATCATCTTAAATGTGTGGCTATAGGGTCCTCGCCATTCATATGCCAATGCCACATGAATTAAATGTATACATCCAACGTAAAAAAAACAATTTAAGTTACTGCTCATGCATTATTTTACTCATGACGATAATACATGTTTCATGTTGTGACCATATTATACATGTTACGACATTTTACTGGGATAAAAGAATAATATATGTGGGTGTGTTTGTGTGTGTGTATACATACATACATACATACATACATACATACATACATACATACATACATACATACATACATACATACATACATACATACATACATACATACATATATATATATATATATATATGTACACACACACACATATATATGTATTTGGAATTTTTTAGGTGTGACGGGAAGGAGCACGTCAAGGTTCATATGTAGTAGCCTCAAATGGATTCTTTTTGTTTTCTATTATGTCTATGTTTTAGGAGTCGTTATTATAGTAATTCGATAGGTATAAAGAGAATGCAGGGGGCGGCCTTGTGGAGAAGTAAAATGTAAGATGTTATGTGGTAAGGAATTATTATCTTTTTTTGGCTCTTCTGTTAAGACCAGTCTCTCCATTGAGGGATGAAAAGAAGAATCGAGACTGTCGTGAAAAAACTAGCTATGTAATCTTTTTTTTCTTTCGTTGATATAGTTTTAATTTACAAAAAAAAATTCACTCATTATACACACTAGAAGTGTTTACTTCATTCATTTAAGTTATATCGAATGCCTACAAATAATAATAATTCCACTTCATACATTTCCATTTAAGTGCAATTGGATTCATTTGAATACTTGGCACAAAACATTTTATTCACCAATATTGTATTTCATTCTCTCCTCTTTGATTTTGGGTTTTTTTTTACCTGGACATAGAACACAAAATCTTAGTTGGTAATCCCAACATTGCATTTTATTTTACTTTTTTCTCTTTTTAATTTCTAAGTGTATGTACAAACACATAACAGAGAAACATTTCTTTGGTTTTAGTTTCCTATGAACAAAACATTAAGCACGGTCACAGATATGCACTAGCCATCTTTAATTTTTATAGACTCTAAACTTAGGATGTGATTTCCTTTGAACATAAAGATTGGGTGCGGTGGACATGCAATAGTTGATTCATTTTAGCCTTGAAAACTAAATACTAATAATAATTTGTGTTATATGTCATTATCAATACTAAAAACCATACTTTAATATGATATAGAAAATAAACTATGTGATTTTTTTTTCCATTGTGATAAGAGTAGTCTAAACAATCAATGGTTTTGGCAACTTGTTTTTGTCATTTTTTTCTGACCATTTTTGCTTGGATTTTAGTTGAAATTGTTGGAATTGAATGGAATTTGAATACTGAAAAATTACATCCAATGGAAAAGTCAAAATTCTCTATTGTTTAGACTGCATTGCGATAGATCCATCTTACTCCTATTTTATAATTTTTTAGAGGTATTAAATATATGGAGATTGTTGGGAAAAATATTGTCTTGAATAATTTACCTAATATCTAATTATCAGCTGGGGTTAGTAGGCTTAGAGTTTCTACAAAATATATCCGAAGGTAGAGAGTGTCGTGGTAATTCTTTTACAAACAACAAATGGAAAGCAGAGTCAAAGTTCTGAACAATTCATTATATCAAATTATTTATGACAGTGAAATTATCCTATCTAGAGAGATTTATTTTGCTTGAGAGAATGACTATATTAAGAAGGATTTACAATGACTAAGTAGAAACTATGCATGCACTGACTAAACCATTTGAATTCCACTCTCCTTGATTATTCTGAGGGTAAGCATTTACTGCCACTAGAACTGGAACAGGAGAGGTATCAAAATGACTCTCAAAAGAAATATAAAAACTAAAGGGAATTAAGTCTAGTTTGATCTCTCAAAAAATGCGTAAATTGAGAAATGTCCAATTACAATAAATAGTAAACATAATTGTTTATAAACAAATAACTCCTACTTACAAAATACTATATGAGAGTAGACATGATTTATGCACAAACATAAATATGATAAAGATGATTTGAGTTCTTTCTTATATATCCTTTTCACAATTGTATAATTTAAAAGAACAAATTATAAACACCTAATCTATTAATGCATGTAATTTAAAACTTATATACAAAAGGAACAACTTAAATCAAAGGCTCAAGTACATATCAATAAGATTAGTTAAATTACATAATATCATTCCTATGCATAAGGTAAAAGAAAGAGGGAAAAGAACTAAGGTTTAACAAAGAAGTCTTAAACAATCTTATCGAAAGGTCTTTAAAATAAATTATAAACATTATCTAACCACTACTACTCATATAGAATCAGAAAACTAGAAAGATAAACTTTAAAACAAATTAAAAACACACAAGGCTGAATGAGCGACTATATAACAGGTGGAAATGAAGGTCTGTATAAAAGGTGGAACAGATTGTCTGTATGATAGTTTGTTTAAAGAAAATGTTAAAACTTTAAGGAAATAGTAAATTTAAATGCTTTATTGAAGGGCAGTTGGCTCATGCATGTACTACTGCAATGTAAAAGCAAGAAGTAAACCTACTTTAATGACTAAATTCCATAGCAATATAACCTAAGATAATTTCAGAATTCAAAACATCATTTAACAAACTAACATACTCTTAAGAAAATTCATGATAAAAGCTGGAATAAACAAAACTAAGCTTACTATCATTTAAATCTAGATATCAAGCAAGGAATTATAAAGACTTTGCGAAAACTTGAAAACTATATTAGACACAATCGAATCTGAAATCTATTCTAAGTGCAAAAGAATCTGAAATCTATTCTAAGTGCAATCGGTTGCTACTTGATGAAATAAACCTACATGCTCAACATAATATTAAACTAAGATTTATGCTAGAGGAAACATGAATGATTATAGAAACAAAACTAAACAACTCATAAACAAACTTATACTAATTGTAAAGAAAAATAACAAAACCTACATAAGGATGTAAATACTCTATTTGTCGGGGGCCCTCCCAGTGAACAGAGTTATGCTTCTTCTAATCGAACATGATCATATACAACACAATAAGACTTTCATTAAAATAAAAAGTAGCGTTACAAAGTTTTTTAGATTGAATTGATCAAATAAAAGACAAAGGCTCAGACTCTAGACTGAGAGAGAGACTCTAAGACTCCCTAAGTCGCATACAGTGTCTATATATACATATTTCAATGGAGGCCATCAATTTGAACCTTTAGTGGTCGACTGCTCTTCACGATAAGGAAGTCATTATGGAGAATAAGTACATTAACAATTAACATATGACTGTCTCTTTTCTCGTAGATCGGGTTCCTTCAGGCGCGTAATGAGGTTCATAACTTTAGTCTGAATCAAAGCATGCGTCAAGGTGTCATGCAGAGATTCTAGATGGGCACTTCTTCCAGAAGAAGACCAACGTCGAGATGTCGGCGCATGGTGATGAAAGTTCCTGGCCGTTTTCATGCCTTTAACACATAGAAATATGCTACCAACAATGCGTATTCTGTTTGGTGATATGGACAACAAGCTGGATACGCTCTCTAGATATCTAGATGAACGCATGTCTGTTTGTTAGTTCATCAAAAAGACCATACAACCTGAAAAGAATAATACACATGAATTAATATAGCAAATGCACTCTGTATTATGCCAATTTTAACCATTGAAACCATAAAATGATGATAGTAAACATAATTGACATAAATCCTAATTTACTCATACCTGAATCTCGAATATGGAGCTGCATTGTGCAAAAGACACTAAAAAGTAGCAAAACATGTGTTAATATGCGAAGTATTGAACCCAAAAATAGTGACAAAATGGGGACCAACAGAGATGAAATTCATTTTAAGGAGAAAACTTGAGTATGTTTTGCACTTAGATAATTAAGATGGATTTAGGCCTAAAATCAACCAAGTAAAATCTATTTTAGAAATTTTTGGAATTAGTTGAAATCATAATAAGCTCAATTTATTCATAGTTTTATTTTTTATTTTTTATTTTTTCATGTGGCGATGAGTATTGAGGGACTATTGTATAAATATATTATATAATGAAATGTGTTAAAAAGTGGGAAAAGTCAACTATTAAGGATTTATTGAGACGAAAATTTCACCTTAATATACTCATTTTTATTTTAAATTTAAAATATTAGAATCTTCTTAAAATGGATAAAAACCCCAATAAAAAGAAAGTTTAACTAGCAAATTTCCCATCAGTTTTATAACTTGGAACAAAATCCTTATCAAACTTAACAATTTTCTTAATAAAAAATAATGAAATTTATTCTAAATTCACTCATTTAAACCAAAATCCTGAACCACCTTTTATCCAAACCGAAAACCATTTGAACTTTACAGGGGAGACAAACCTCCAGTATAGATAAGTTCCAATCACGTTAATGATTTAGAATTGGGAACAAATGAGAGAGCCATAAAATCAATTACTTCAATCAAGGATAATTTTAGGGGCGAATTTTAGCCAAGTGGGCTATTTTTCCATGTTTTTCTCCCAAAAAACATTCGCCATTTGGCATTTTTTGAAATTGTGTTTCGCCCAATTTTGATGGGGTAAAATTTTTTCACCCTAAAAATCGCCAAATTATTATATAAATGATATAATATCCTTGGAAATTAAAATATTTTTTGAAAAATATTTCCAATCATTTTATAGTTGGCATTTTAAGAATTGGTAATGTTCACCAACATTTATACACTTTTAAATAAGTATCATGTTCCTTAAAATCATCCCTGACTTCAATGTTTTGAATGTAGTAGTGGAAGAGGGAAACATATAAGTATCTAAAGTTCTTTTCAAGAAGAAAAAGGATATATTCCTTGACATTCATAGAATCAAAGGTAACAAGTTACAATCCATAAATATACAGTATCGAAAAAACTGATATAGCACTCAACCATCCACTTTAATCTAGTTAAGCATCCAACCATCTATAAAGACAATTTATCAGTCATCACTCTGCACAATATATTATAGCTTTCTACCATCTCTTAATAGTTTTCAACCTATATAGAAACAAAAAACCAAAGTGGCATCTATCATTCAAAATTAAGCAACACAATAACTATGAACTAAATTAATCAAATATATGATAAGTGACCTCCATAGTATTATCTCCCTCAATAAACTCTGTAAGTGAAAGATACCCACTTCTGTTATGTAGAGCCTCTTTGCAAATTCCATATGCAATGTGATTATGCTCCCTATAAATTTGTTGAAAACACATGGAGAGAAAGGATCCTTTCAGTAAATTAATACGAATGCACCAATGGTCAAGTTCCAGGACCCTCAAACAAGTACTATTATTTTCCCATCTAATATAACCTTTGAATCACCAAATATTTTTGGAAACCCAAAGCAGTTTGCAATGTATAACAATTCCCAAAGTTATAACATTTATGCTCTTGTATAAGTGCTCCCTCTACAACCAAGTTTTAGGTGGAAAAAATGAGAATTGCTAAGAAACATCACCATACCCGCTACACCCTTACCATGTGTTATTTCCCCATAAAAAAAACCTATCATAGAGGAGAACTGATGGGAAAGACCAATCTCTCTCGAATTCCTTACTTTTTTTTCAAATGGAAAATCTAAAAGTAGGCCAATGATTCCATTCCTCACACCAATGATATCCGGTCTCAACTCTCTGAAAATTTTACTATTCCTAGCAGTCCAAATTTTCCAGTAACAAAATATAGGGAGATAAATAGGATCATTTCCAGAATTCATCCATTGAGAAATATTTCCCTGCAGTGTTTTATCTTCCCACCAAAAATTTAATCCCAAATAATTAGTAACAACCCTTCTAAACGTCTTCCCAAAAATATAGTCAACAAAAATATGTTCCACAAATTCTGCTTTTGAATTGCAAAGATGGAACCAATTGGGCCCAACCCACCCTTTATTTAGCATATTATCCCAAGTGTTGACTCTGTCTAGTACACACTGCCAACTAAAACACTTGATTTTAAGCAAGATATTTCACTTCTAAAGTTTCTTATACCAACACCCTTCTACTGGTAACAGATGATAACAAATGATGAAATTATAAGCAATTTTTGTTGTTACCTAGCCCGTCAAAGCATTGAAATACCACACAAGGATATCCTCACTATCATTTAGAAAATCATCCACCTATTTCAAATTTTTATTATATCGATCCCATTCTTTCTTCCAAACACCATATAGTTCCAAATCATCAGCTGGAAACCTTTAAGAGCTAGAAGTTGACCAGTCACCCAAATTTCTTACCTAGTTGAGTGTAGCAATACCACAATCATTCAGATAGCTGATAATTGACGAGGAAATATCAAAGGAATTCTCCAATCCAAAAATGGGGTCAATCCCTAATAGAAACGACTTCCCATTCCCCACTTTCCAGCTAAGAGCCTTGTTAATCCAACTGAAGACGTAGAGGAAACCGTTCCAGAAGAAGTATTTTCCATAGACTTCTCCTCCACTTTGAGCCAGTCCACAAGTGATAGATTACGAAAAAAATTATCCTACAAGACTAAGGTCCATAATCCCTTACCAAATAATGCCATCCATAGACTCTTTAATCTTAAGGATGTATTAAACCAATCCATATTTTTCACATTCCAACCCCCAAATTTAAAAGGTTTGGTTAAGGAATCCCAACTAGTTAGGTGAGATATTTGTACAGCCTATGAACCTCCCCACAAGAAATTACTCATAATTTGTTGTTGTGTCTTCAGAATAGAACAATGTACTTTGGCTAAGGAGAACCAATAAACATGGATACCACACAAAACCGAGCAAAGAAGAACTAGTCTGCCTCCCAGAGATAGGAACTGATAATACCAATTACTCATCCTTTTTTCAAACATTTTAACTATCGAATGCCAATCATTGACACAATAATTCAATGGTTTTAACCAATATCCTAGGTATTTGAAATCATTCTCAATCAATTCCATCTTATATGGAAATAACTCCCTAATCTGTACAACCAACTCATCATTTAAATTATTACAGAGGAAGGAGGACTTCTCCAAGGTAATCATCATATCACATGAAACAGAAAACAAAATAATGATCGACTTATAACACCATCATTCCTCATATGTCCCATATCCAAATAGATATTTAGAACCACATCATCTATGGAAATTAGATGTGTAATGGCTAAAGTAGAAGAGAATTTGATACCAAGTAGCTTGCCTTGATCCTTAGCTTCATTGATTAGTAGATTGAGCCCTTCGACAATCAATAAGAAGAGTAGTGGAGACATAGGGAAACCCTGTCGTAAACCACAAGTCACATTGGAAAAATTTGATGGAGAACCATTAATAAGTACAAATAAATTTGTCAATTTAACATAGGCCATTATCCAATTCATTGTGTCCACAGTAAGCCCTATTTGCAGAAGGATAAGTCTTAAAAAAAGTCCAATTGACCCTCTCATAGGCCTTAATCAAGTCCATCCTCAAAACTAATGCATCCAATTTTCTCACTTTAATAGTATGTAAAACTTCCTAAGTAATACCCAGTACTTCAAGTATCTTCCTATTCTTCAGAAAACCAAATTTCTTCCCCGAGATAACTTCTATCAAAAATGGCTTCAATCTATTAGAGATGATCTTTGTGATGAACTTATAAATAAGGTTGCAGAGATAAATAGGTCTATAATTTTTAAATGAAATATGTTTTATGTACTTTTTAATAAGTGTAATAAATGTTGCATTGAACGCGCTAGAAACATATCCTTCAGTGCGAGAATGTTCCACCGTAGCTAAAATATCACCACCCACCAGATAAAAAAAGGCCAACAAGAATTCCACCGTCCACCCATCAGGGCTAAGACTCTTGTCCTTAGCAAATACTTTCAAAAAATCCTCCACCACCTCTAAAGTGACCTCCTTACCCACATCCCTTGCAGACTCAGTAGAGAAAAAAGTAGGAAAACTCTTAATAATATGCATTTGTTCCTGAATATAAGAGGTGTCCTCCTCCTTGAAATTCTTGCATTAGAGGAAATTTCAACTTAAAATGGGCCTTCCAAAAGTAATACAAATTCCATGTCATCATGTGTTAGCCAATCAAAATGCTTGAAAATTCAAATAGGGAGCACCTCTTAAACAATTTTTTAATATAAATTTGGGGATAGGTATCATAAAAAAACTAATTTTTTTGTTCGTATTTTCGACATATCTCCCTTTGTTTTTACTCAAATTTTGATTGGGATAACTTGTTGGATGTGGAATTAAATTATGCATCCAACGAGGACCCACTCAGTATACTTTTGAAGGGCCCTGCTACCCCAAAAACAAGAAATACCTGAAAAATGTGATGATGACATCATCATCATGTTTTTCAGGTATTTCTTGTTTTTGGGGTAGCGGGGCCCATCAAACATATGCCTAGTGGGTACTCGTTGGATGCCAAATTTAATTACACATACAATGAGCTCTCCTAATCGAACTTTGAGTAAAAACATAGGGAGATATGTTGAAAATACAAACAAAAAAAAATTCTTTTCTTCTATGAAAATTAATAAATATTATTTTATTATTTTAACTATTATTTTATTAATTTTCCTTAGGAGGCCCATTTTGAGATGAAATTTCCTCTAATGGAAAAATACTCAACTGCAACCACCTTCAACTAGTCTTGCTCATGAAGATGATTCCCATATGAATCCAACAAGTCCCAGATCACATTTCCATCACACCTCAAGCTAGAAAATCTTTTAAAAAACTTTGTATTTGCATCCCCATGTTCAATCCCCACGTTCCCACTCTTTAGTCTCCAAGTCGGAACATCAATTGCCAACAAAACCTCCTTAAAATCCTTAACTCCAAAAGTTGTAAGGTATCCTTTTGTTATAAAATGACAGTGGGAGAAAGCATGAATAAATATTTAATATCATTAACAATTGAAACCAGTTCAAGGGAGCTCCTTTGCTTCATCCCTTTTTCCCAATCAATCACAATCTGCTTCAGATGTTTTAACTTATGCATCATCATCTTCATCACATCAAAATCCATCGACAGATTTGTAGTGGCCCAGGTATGTCTTACCAGTGCTGAGAATTCTTCTTCACGCAACCATGTATGATTGAACTTAAATGGATACATTGGCCTACCCCCTTTATCCATCCATTCCAAGCATATCGAAAAGTGATCCGAGATCTCAGATTCCCTCATACAAACTCTGTGTTGAGATAAATGAGGAAGTAAACATTCAACAACTAGAAACCTATCCATCCTTTTACCAATAACCTCGGCTCCTGACTGACCATTCCTCCAAGTAGGTCCCAACTTAGATGAAGCACTATCAACCAAATAGGAAATCAACAACACCTGTGTAAAATACATCGATTAAGGATCAATACATGATTTGGAACCCCATATTTCCACATCATAAATTGTGAAGTTTAAATCACTTGTAATGAGAAGGTTCTGGAGGTTAAGAATACCCTCCTCCACCGCAGCATCCCAAAAAACTTCTTTATTTTGATACGGAGCATAATAGTTCAAACAATTCCAAGAGCTAGTAAACCCTATGAACCTAAAAGTTACCAAGATGCCAACCAATGTTTTTAAATCCTTACAGTGAACCATAATAGGGTTCCATCCCATCAATAGACCCCCAAAAATAGTTGTACAAAATTCCCACTTCAAATAGATCTTAGCAAAAATTTGTAAATCCTGGTTACGAGTAAACATGGTCTCTTGTATAAAAATCAGATCATGATGAACCTCATCCAGAAGATTTTTAAGGGCCCTTTGTTTGGTCAACCCTCCAAATCCTCTGATATTAAAAGAGAGAAAATGCATCATGTAACACTCTCAAAAGGGATTTACTTCTCTAAGTGCCTTAGAAAGAGATGGGGAGGTCGGTGAGAAGCCAGCCCCAGCTTCCTCCTTGATTCTCTTTGAGAGTGGGACATGGATTCCATCCCGAGTAGGTATCCCATAACCCCAATAACCTGCTGCAACATTTCCTCTTATAAATTGTTTGATAGTTAAATTCTCATGTTGTATGGAAGCTACAGGAGAACAAATGGTGACTGAGGGGTTCTATCTGTAAATATAGGTTGGGTATCCAGAAGCTTGGGTGCTAGTAGGACTAGGTATAGAAATTGTTTCCCTTTCTACCTCTAGATTTGAGTTTGTAGAGAAAAAAGGAGGGAAATCCTCTTCCAAAAACCCCAGAAGGTCACCAACACTAGAAATAGAACCAAAATCCCCCTCCTTTGTGAAGCAAAAGGGAGTCTCCATAGACTTGAAAAGTAGGTCCAACATGTTGATGTATTTGTAACTTTGGAATGTATTCACTTTTATATTTCATATATTGTATTTGATTAGTACTCGATGTTCCTATCGGGAGAATTAGTAATGTAAAAATGTCATGTAAATTCATGGAGGTTAACCCTCCTAGTTGATTAGGGGTCAAAGTCCCCACAATTTTGGGGCACTGGGGTTATTAGAATCTCCTATAGAAGTCAGCGCTGGTGAGTTATTTTCAAGTCAGGAATTAGTATAACTAGAGAGTGAGCCTCTCTATTTATCACACAGTCACTCACACTTAGTTGTAGCGCATAAGTGAGAGAGAAGGATCTGGGATAAGAGAGAGAACAGCTGTTGGAGATCATCTTACTGTCTTTGGGTTTTACTGATGCCATTGGAGCTTATTCTATCTTTGAGGAAATTGCAGGGTTTTGTCCTTTATGGTTTCCCCAAGGAAAATCTTTGTGTCCATTTTCTCTTATTATTGATTGTTGTTCTTGTTATTCTCTCAGTTAAGATCCTAAGATAATACTGTCTAAATGATAAAAATCTAACATGGTATCAAAGCTAACATGAGAAGAAGACACTGTGCAGCTACAGAATCTAGGGCTTCTTACCTTTTGGGTATCTCTCCATAATCCATCAACAAAAGGGTGCTAGGATGAACATCCATTTAAGGGCGCATCTTTCTGTCGAAGCATAATCTGATTCTGAGCACTCTCAGTTTTTGACCTACCACTACATCGGGAAATCAGGGATTTTTACTGAAGGAGAATTTTTTAGTAAGCCCAGGCTAGGATTTCTCTCCTCCTCAAAATCAAATTTTAGAGACAAAAATAAAGGTTTTTGGTTGGATAGAACTCCAGGAAAGTGAAACCCTAATTTTCCCTGGAACCATAAAACCAACACTATAGAAGATCAGCTCCAGATCCAGTTTTCAGCTTCTCTAACTGGTAAGATCTAAATATTTTGTATTTCCATTTGAGGTTCTCAATTAAGATGTCTCATCACACCAAGCTTGTTGAAAATTTTGAGGGAGCTAATAACTTCCAATCCTGGAAGTATAGGATCTCCTTGATCATGGAAGAAAATAAGTTGGACTCTTACATTAGTGAAGAGGTTCTAGTTCCAAAGGGAGATGAGGCTAAGGCCTTACAGAAAAGGAAATTGGTAATGGCTAAGAGTATTATTGTTGATTCAATCAAGGATCAACTCATACCACAGGTGTCCTCCCTAAAGAGACCTAAAACAATGTTTGATGCCCTGACCAGGCTATTTGAAGGGAAGAACATTAATCAGAAGATGACCTTGAGGAACCAGTTAAAGAATGTAAAGATCCAGAATGAAAAGACCATACAGTCATACTTCACAAGGGTTTCTCAAATCAAGGAACAAATTCAAGCAGTGGATGAAGAAGTAGAGAATGTAGAAATTGTGATGACCACCTTGAATGGTCTCCCTAGGTCATGGGATTATTTAATCCAAGGAATATGTGCCAGAAAGAAGCTAATAAAGTTTAGTAGGTTGTGGAAAGAATGTTCACAAGAAGAATCTCGAATAGTAGCTCAAGAAGAAAATATGGGAAATGAATATCAAGCTCTCACAGTACACTCCAAGAAAAGCAAAAGGGACAATCATCATCACCGAGGTAAGCATCCTCACTAGAAAGGATCTATCCAAATTCATATGCTATACATGTGATGAGAGAGGACACTTTTCTAGAAATTGTCCTATGAAAAAGAAGAAGAACTACAAAATAAGACATCATGCTCACACTGCAGAGGATGATGATCCTCCCAGGAAGAGATTCAAACAAGAAAGTGATGAAGAATATGTTCCAATCTCTACACTCACAAGAACTGTCACACATGGAAGCAAATATTGTCTTATTGACAGTGGGGCTTCCAAACACATGATGGGATTCAAGGAATATTTTGTGAAACTATCTGAACATGATTCACCCCACAAGGTAAAACTTGGGGATGACTACCAATATCCCATAAAAGGTAGTGGTGAANAAAGTATATGAAGATGAAGGATGTCTTGTTTGTACTAGGACTAAATAAGAATCTCCTCTCCATATTAGCATTGGATGCAAGAGGAATGAGGGTTGCATTTATAGATGGCCAAGTCCTCAGGTGGCCAAAAGGAAAGACTATAGATGATGCAGTTGTAGTCGAATAACAAGAAGGAGGACTATACAAATTGAAGGGCCAACTAGAACAAGCCTTAGTCCATGACTCGGTAGAGCCAAATGAACTTTGGCATAGAAGGCTTGCACATGTGCACTATAGGGCACTACCTCTCACAATAAAAGTTGTTGAAGGACTTCCATAAATACAGGCAAAACATGGAGATTGCAAAGGATGTGTGAAAGGAAAGAACACAAAGAAGACATTTCCAAGTACCAAAATCAAGGAAAAAAGAATCTTGGAAATCATTCACTCCGATGTATGCGGTCTGATGTCATCTAGCTCATTAAGAGGGTATGTATTCTATGTTTATTTAATTGATAATTTTTATAGGAAGAAATGGATATACTTCATGAAAAACAAGGATGAAGTATTCAACAAGTTCAAAGAGTTCAAAGCCTTGATCAAGAATCATACAGAAAAGAAAATCAAGACCTTTGATCAGAAAATGGCAGGGAATTCACATCAAATAAATTCAAAGAACTATGCATAGATTTAGATATTAAGAGGGAGTTAACCACTCCATATGATCCACAACGAAATGGGGCTGTAGAAAGGAAGAATAGAATGATTATGGAAGCTGCAAGGGAAATGCTTCATGATCAAGATCTTCCCCTGTGCATCTATGGGAAGAAGCTGCTAGAACAGTTGTGTATGTAGAAAACTGTACTTCACATAGAGTACTTGAGAACAAGACACCTAAAGAAGTCTTCTCCAGCAAGAAATTAGAAATCAGCCATCTCAGAATATTTGGTTGTCCAGTATACATACACATTCTGAAAAAAAGGACAAATTTAGATCCTTCAGGGAAAATGGGTATATTTGGGGGATATATTGAAAGCTCGAAGGCTTATAGAATATACTTCCCAGGATCTAAGAATATAGACATCAGCAGGGATGTAACTTTTGATGAAGACGCGGCTTACAACAAATCCAAAAAAAGACCTGCTAAAGACCCTGAAGAAATAGAAATACTCAAAACTCAAAATACAACTATGAACGATGCAACTCAAGAAGAATATCGAGAAATGGAAAAACCCCAAGAACCTGTAGATCCACCCCAAGAGAAGAACCCTCACAAGAGGAAAAATGCATGGGTATGGGAGGCTATCCAAGGTGTAGAAAGATATGGGGCTCCAGAAGAAATACATAGAGAAAGGAAAAGAACCAGGTCCTGCTCTGGCTATGTAGCCCTATTATGTGACTTCATTGATAAAGAACCTTCCAACTATGAAGAAGAAGAAGAGAAGAAATAATGGAAGGATGCTATGATCGAGGAGTACTAGCCGATCATGAAGAATTATGTATGGGATTTTGTCCCAAGACCAGAGGGGAAGTTTGTCATGAATTTCAAGTGGATCTACAAGATCAAGCATGTTGCAGATGGTAACATAAAGCAAGATTTGTGGCTTGTGGCTTCTCCTAGAAAGAAGGGATATATTATGAAGAGACTTTTTCACCTGTGGCCAGATACACTTCCATCAAATCGGTACTTTTTCTGGCTGCAGTAATGAAATGGAAGATACACCAGATGGATGTCAACACTGCTTTCTTGAATGGTGTAGTGGAAGAGGAAGTGTATGTGGAGCATCCACTCGGTTTTGAGACACATGATAGGGAGACTCATGTGTGTAAATTAAAGAAAGCCATGTATGGTTTGAAACAGGCACCCATGACATGGTACATCAGAATTGATGGCTCCCTACCCAGTTTGGGATTTACCAAGAGTAAAGCAGATTCCAACCTTTACTACAAGGTTGAAGAAGGGAACCTAGTGATACTCCTATTGTATGTAGGTGACATATTTGTAACAGGTGTAGATGGGATTATTTTTAATACAAAGAGGAATATTGCTGCCAAGTTCGAGATGACGGACTTGGGTATGATGCACTACTTTCTAGGCATGGAGGTGTGGAAAAATGCAGATGGAATCTCCCTGGGACAAGGGAAGTATGCAGTAGAGATCCTGAAGAGGTTTGGGATGATGGATTGCAAGGCCATGACCACACCTATGGCATCAAACCTAAAGCTATTGAGTGATGCTTCATCACAGTCGGTTGATGCTATGATGTATCGTCAGATGATTGGGTCCTTGATGTAATTGATAAATACAAGACCAGATATTTTCTTTGCTATGAACACATTGATCCAGTTCCTAACAGATCCTAGACATGTTCACTTGATTGATACAAAGCATATTTTGAGGTACCTAAAGGGTATAGTTGATTATGGGATCAAGTATGAGGTGAATCAAAAGATTAGCCTGGAGGGTTATGTTGATTCATATTGGGCAGGCAGTGCCATTGATAGGAATAGAACTTTAGGGTGCTGCTTCAGTATGGGATCATGTGTGATCTCTTGGTTTAGCAAGAAGTAATCCTGTGTGGCACTAAGTACAGCTGAAGCAGAGTATGTTGCAACTTGTTCGGCTAGTTGTGAGGCAGTGTGTCTAAGAAAGATACTATATGATTTGTTTGATCTCCAGTTGGATGCTACTTGTATATATTGCAACAACCAGAGTTGTGTGAAGTTGGCGGAGAACCTGGTGTTCCATGACAAGTCGAAGCATATCGAGATCAACTATCACTATATTAGGGATATGGTGCAGAGAGGAGTAGTGAAGCTCCAGTATGTTGCGATGAATGAACAGATAGATGATGTGTTCACCAACCCATTATCTAGAGTGAAGTTTGAGTAGTTCAGGGAGAAGCTTGGTCTTCTCCAGATTAAGGTTCCCTCCAAAGGGAAGTGATGAGTCCGTGAGCCTTTCTGACATGTATGCTAGATGTGTTCCTCCCATGGTGATCTGAATTTATGCAGGAACACAACAGAATAAACAAATAACAAAGATGCAGTGGAAATAACACTTCATTTCATTAATCAAAGAACTAAAACTTGTTTACATACAGAATGGAAATAAACTATCTAGAGTGTTGGTAGCTTATCTCTGAGAATATATGTGGCAGCTAATTGCCTCTAAACTCTGTGTTACAATGAGGCTCGAAGGCCTATATATTATTGAGAAACAATGGAAACCCTACACATCCAAAACCTAACCCTAGGAGGTGAAATGCCAGAATGTGGGCCCCGTTGGGTAACTTGGTACATCAATTTCCTGGGGTCATAAATTTGGCATACTACCTCCGTTTGAAGCACATGATACATTGTTAGAAAGATATATTCAAGGAATACATCCATAAACAACAAATATTGAGTTCAAAACAAACTTATATTTACCCGACCATTCGATGCCAAAAAAATGTCGTTTAGGGCTTCAAGACGGCTCCAAAAGTTTAGGACCAAAAAATTGCCAAAAATAGTAAATTGTGCTACAATTAAGGAAACTGGAAAACTAAAATAAACAATGGTGGGGGTCCAAGTGGAATAGGAGGGTGGCCACCAATATCCTCCTGGATCATTCCTCCCCCCTTAGGAAGCAATGGTCCCCATTGCATTGAGTTCCTCCATGAGATGAGGAAACTTCTGTTGAACTTGGTCCCTAGTGAGCCACTTTCCTTGGTGAAGGAGTTGGCCTACTTTGACAACTCGATATATCTTGATCTTCTTCTAGAGGGTGTTCTTGATCTGTGTGTCCATAATTCAATCAGTGGTGGCTTGTTCCATGCATTCTAGGTTTAACTCTGTTGGTGTGAGTTGTTCTGCCACGTCTGATGTGTCTAGTAGAGGTGGAAAGTAGGGTTAAAGGCGGTCCACATTGAACACTGGGTGCGGACCAAGGAATGATGGAATATTGAGCTTGAAGGAATTTTCCCCAACATCCTTGGTGATGGTGTATAGCCCATATTAGAGCGGGCAAAGCTTGTGGTGGGGCCCAGCGAAGCGTTCCTTCTGCAAATGTAGCCACACTTTGTCGCCCACCTGGAAGTGGTGTTGCACCCGATGTTAATCATGTCACTGCTTGTACTTAGCATTGGATATATCTAATATGTCATGAACTTATTGGAAAATGTTTTGAATTCCCTCAATGAATTTGTTTTCCTTGGAAACTTTAGACTGGACATGAGCTGAATCATCCTCGGTAGCTGCAAATGGCATGGCTACGTCAATGGGACATAGTGGCTGGAATCCCAAGCCCACCTAAAAGGGGTTATGGTCGGTTGAGCTGTGGAGGGCCTGGTTATAGCTATGTTGTACATAGGGGAGGATTTCATCCCATGTGTGTGGATTATTTGAGGTGTACATGCCAAAAATGTGTATGATCATCTTGTTGAAGAGCTATGTCTGGCCATCAGTCTGGGGATGGAAAGCTGTGGAATTTGTGAGATTGGTGTCTAGAATTGACCATAGGCTAGACTAGAATGTACTAAGGATCCTGTTGTCCCAATCTGAGATTATAGACTGTGGGATCCCAAAGTGTGCCCACACTTGTTCAAAGAAGATTTTAGCAGTGGCTTCTGCTATGATATTCTTCTTGCAGGCCGCCATTATGGCCACCTTTGAGAATATATCGATGAACATGAACACACAGTCATTTCCATGCTTAGTAGAAGGAAGTCAGAACATTTAATCCATTGAGATGGATTCCCAAGGTTGACTAGGGGTAGGAAACGGAGTATAGGGGCCTTGCTTCTTGATGGATAGTTTGGCAATGGCGTAGGCAATGCATGATCGAATATACTTCCCAATATCTTGTCGAAGGTTTGACCAATAGAAATACTTCTGTAGTATTGCCACTATTTTCTAGACCCCAAAATGCCCAACGACCCGACTATAGTGTGCTTCCCAAATCATCTTGGCACGCTCGCTTGAAGGAACACAAAGGTGTCCCATGTGACATAGTAGTGCATCCTGGAGGTGAAAATTTGGAACTTGGTTTCCCTCCAAGAGTGTCCTGTATGTGTGGTTGAATCCTGGATCACTTTTGTAGAGAAGCAGCCAATTAGAAGTCTCATTCCACAAGAGTTGAGCACAGTGGTTATCGCCACGATCGGTGGTCGACTGAGGCAGTCTGCAACATTATCGGTGCTTCCCTTCTTGTACTTGATGTTCAAATGAAACTATTGTAGATATGTGGACCAGTTATGATGGAAATCGTTCTGTAATTTCCCTTGTGTCTATATGAACTACAGGGTTTGGTGGTCTGTCTGGATAATCATTTCCTTCCCCAAAATGTAATGCTTCCATTGTTGGCAAGCCTATACAATGGAATACATCTCTTTTTCATAAGTGGGATATTTGTGGACTGTGTCAGACAGTTTCTCACTGTGATATGCCACTAGATACCCTTATTTAGTAAAGACTACCCCAATCACATAGCCAAAGGCATCTATCTTGATCTCAAATGGTTGTTGCAAGTCTGGTAATGTGAGAACTGGGGCACAACAAAGGCGATGTTTCAATTCTACAAACACCTTCTATTGAGTTTCTGACCAGAATAATTTTTCTTTCGCTCTTCCCTTGGTGACTTGACTCAAGGGCCAATTGATATGAGAGAATCCCAACACAAACCTATGGTAGAAATTAGCAAAACCTAGAAAGCTGCAAAGCTATGTTAGAGTAGTTGGGGCTGGCCAATCCCGAATGACTTGGATCTTGGTTGGATCCACATGTACCCCACACTCATCAATAATGTATCCTAGATATTGAACCTGGGTCATGCCAAAAGTGCACTTTTCCAAATTGGTACATAACTTGTGCTTTCATAGTGTTTGGAGGACTTGTCAGATGTGGTGGACGTGTCCTTCCCAAGTCTGGCTGAATATCAGGATGTCATCCAAGTACACTACTAGAAATGAGTTGGTGAATGGCCGAAAGATGTCATCCATTAGTCTCATGAAGGTTGCAGGAGCATTTGTCAGCCCAAAAGGAATGTCCAACCATTTGAAAAGGCCCTCCTTGGATTTGAAGGCAGTCTTCCACACATCGGTCGGTTCGATCAGTACCTGGTGATACCCGAACTTTAAGTCAATCTTGCTAAAATATTTCACCCCTTTAAGATGGTCCAGGAGGTCATCAATAATTGGGATTGGGTACCTATTCTGGACAATGATCTTGTTTAGCGCTCAATAGTCAATAGAGAGTCTCCAAGTCCCATCCTTCTTCTGTACCAACACGACCAGGCTCCCATAGGGCGACGAAATTGGGCGGATGTGACCCTTCTGCAGCAACTCCTGAATTTTCCTCTTGATTTCATCGTTCTCCAAAACAGAGCATCGATAAATTGGTCCATTGGGTAGCAGAGCACCTAGGGTCAAATCGATGGGTTGCTTGACCTAACTCATGTAGAAGCACCCCTGTGGGTGAGGTGAATATGTCCCGATACTCCTCCTTGACCTTGTCCATTTGTTGTTGTCATGTAGAGGAACCCTATCTGGAGGTCATGGCCATGATATTCTTCTTTCCCTAAGGGTGGTTCATCAAGAAAACAAATTTCATGGTTTTGGAAATGATCTTAATGCATTGTTTTACAATAACCAAAGAGATAGCGGCAGGAGGTGGTACCTCTGTTATCCTATACAACTTATTTCCCAACGTAATAATAACAACACGAGGCTGGGAATCATACATAGCATGTCACTTCCATAAGTCTGTTTGACCTAATAATGCATCGCAAACATCAAGAGGAGTAATATCACATAATACCTCATCAATGAAGGGATTGATGCTGTAGGGAAAGAGACATTGTTGGATGATGCGAAGATCCTGTCCTTGGTGAAGCCACTCAATGGTGTACGGCTGCGTGTGTGTTGTTGTCAGAAATCCCAAACACTTCACAACCTCTACTAAAATGAGGTTCTTTTGGCTCCCACTATCGACAATGAACTGTAGCGGGGAACCTTTTACCCACATATGGGAGTGGAAAAGACGCTCCTCCTCCTCTGAATCTTCTGGTTCTTCCTTTTGGATATTTGTGGTGGAAACAATGGATTTGGACTCTGCATCGATAATCTTATTCCCTCTGTCATTCCCCTTCTTGGATTTTCATTAAGTGTCAGAGTATGCATCTGATTTGGAATCCTTTATCTCAGCCACCAGTGACTACTTGGCCCGACACTCACTTGTGTTGTGAGTGGGGCTCTTATGGAACTTGCACCACTTTCCCGCTTCCTTCTTCAGCTTCGCAATGTTTCTTTTTGCTTGAAGGTTTGGAAAGTTGTCTTGAGTCACCACGCCTTGGTTGTGTCCTTTTTTTGTGGTTTGGGGGCACCTTTTTCTTTCTTCTGATTCGCAGATCCAAAGTCTCTCTTTTTCTGTTTGAATTTTGCTCAATTTTGGTAGCATACCGGTATGCTGTACCAAGCGAGGATATTTTGAGGAAATCCATTTCCTCTTGAATGTATCTATGCAGAAAACTGTGGTACTTTAGCACCAATTGTTTCTCTCAATATTTGATACCCAACTTGGTGCACAAAATATGGAACAAATTCGTCAGGTCATGCACATCTTGATCTCTTTGTTGTCGCAGCATAGTCCATTGTATGTACTTTTCCTCATAGCTCCCCACGGGATAATATTGTCCCTTTATGGCATCTCAAAAAGAATTTCAAGTGGGTACAACTAAGAACAGAGAGGTTTCCTCCTCATCCTTTCTCTCATAGTATGTTTCCCACCAGTCCTTGACATGGGGGGTAGCTTTGAGTAGTGAAAAAGTAATATTTTCCCAGTTAGAAAAGTCATGAACTGAGAAATATCCTTTTAATATATTAAACCATATATATACGATGTCTTCATCTATTCGGCCATCAAATATGGCAATGTCGAAGTTTACTTGTACCTTAAAAGGGGTTGCGCCTCCAGAGTGGCTGTTAGATGCAGATGCGCCACCAGTCGGAAGTCATTGAAGGATCTGGGCGAAGTTATCCATCATCGCATTCCTTTTATTTTTAAGGGCCTCCTCGAGAAACATTTTGATAGGATATTCTATGCCCTTGTATTTCTTTTCATCCCCCATGAGCGGTCATCAGGATTTGCGAGGCTGATCTTGCAAAGGTTCAACCAGATCGAGTCCTAACTCCTTATACCCCATTGTCGTTGGGGACATGCAAAGAAGGATCGAGAAAGAGTAGATTGCTCTGATACCACTGATCTGGATTTATGTAGGAACACAACGGAATACACAAATAACAAAGATGTAGCGAAATAACACTTCATTTCATTAATCAAAGAACTGAAACTTGTTTACATACAAAATGGAAATAAACTAGCTAGAGTGCTGGTAGCTTATCTCTGAGAAGAGATGTGGTGGTTACATGCCTCTAGACTCTGTGTTACAATGAGGCTCAAAGGCCTATATATTATTGAGAAACAATGGAAACCCTACACATCCAAAACCTAAACCTAGGAGGTGAAACTCTAGAATGTTGGCCCCGTTGGGTAGCTTGGTAGATCAATTTCCCGGGGTCGTAACTTTGGAATACTACCTCTGTTTGAAGCACATGATACATCAGAAGAAATATCTATTCAATGACTACATCCATAAATTGCAAATGTTTAGTCCATAATAGACTCATACTTTTTTGACCATTCGATGCTTAAAAAACGTCGTTTAGGGCCTCAAAATGGCTCCAGAAGTTGACCCGAAAACTGCCAAAAATAGTAAATTGTACTACAATTAAAGAAATGGGAAAACAGAAAGAAATAATGGTGGGGGTCCAAGTGGAATAGGTGGGTGGCCACCAATATCCTCTTGGATCACATGGTCAAATGTAAGTGCAGATCCTTTCTGACATGTATGTTGGATATGTTCCTCACATGGTCAGATGTAAGTGCAGAGCCTTTCTGACATGTATGTTGGATGTGTTCCTCGCATGGACAGATGTAAGTACAGATCCTTTTTGACATGGATGCTGGATGTGTTCCTCCCATGGTCATATGTAAGTACTGGGCGAGCCTTTCTAACATGGATGTTGGATGTGTTCCTCCCATGGTCAGATATAAGTGTTGAAGAAGATGAATACCTACATGGAAGCTAGGCCTACAACTAGCATGAAAAAGGGTTGGCTTTGTAGAACTTCCTATGACGAGTAGAATTGAGAGATAGCACTAGTTGATCGAGATAACATAAGTAGTGATGATGATGATGATCCAATACTGATCCAGCTTAGATGATGAGCCAGTGATGATCCATCTTTGATGATGATCTAGTGTTGATGACAATCCAGAAAAGAAGACTTGTGTTGATGTATTGTGTCAAGAGAATACATTCCTAGTTAAGAGGGAGTGTTGATGTATTTGTAACTTAGGAATGTATTCACTTGTATATTTCATATATTGTATGTGATTAGTCCCCGATGTTCCTATCGAAAGAATCAGTAATGTAAACAAGTCATGTAAAGTCATGGAGGTTAACCCTCATAATTGATCAGGGGTCAAATTCCCCACAGTTTTGGGGCACTGGGGTTATTAGAATCTCCTAGAGAAGTCAACCCGGGTGAGTTATTGTCATGTCAGGAATTAGTATAAATAGAGAGTGAGCCTCTCTATTTATCACATAGTCACTCACACTTAGTTGTAGTGTATAAGTGAGAGAGAAGGAGTTGGGATAAGAGAGAGAACAGTTGTTGGAGATCATCTTACTGTCTTTGGTTTTTACTACTACCATTAGTGCTTATTCTATCTCTGAGGAAGTTACGGGGTTTTCTCCTTTATGGTTTCCCCGAGGAAAATATTTGTGTCCATTGTCTCTTGTGATTGATTGTTGTGCTTGTTGTTCTCCCAGTTAAGATCCTAACATAATACTATCTAAATGATAAAAATATAACACAACACCACCCAAATAGTGCCAAAGACATCTCTAAGAGATAGAGAAATTTTTTCCAAACCCCCCCCCTACCAAAGAAAGGTCCCTCCCACTCGACTAAGGTTCCAGACCATCCAAAACCAAATTAATATGACCAATAATGGACGATAGATGACATACTATAACAACCTTTTCAACATCATCAATAAAAGCAATTTCCCCGTAAGTTAAATCCTCACAATCAGAAGGAAGCATCGAGGAGTATAGACCTGTAGCAACTGCCAAAAATGAAAAGGCTATGATGGTAGCTGACAGAGGCCCATATTGCAGAAACTCCTCGTCAGAGTCAAGGATAGGAAGCGGCTTGTCGTGAAGGAGGTAAGGACACTAACTCTTCAAATGTCTAGTAAGGTGACAAAAGTGGCACCGAAAAGGAACATTCAGATAATCCAATCACTGGAACAAATTTTTCTCGCCCTAGACAATATCCAATTTATCCAGTAGACCCTGAGAAATTCCTGATTCCACCAGGACCTTCATAATGCGCTTTTCAAAAGCATGAAGCTGTTTATCATCCATCGCCACAAAATGACCAAGACAGTTGGAAAGGCCCTTCAGTGGATCACAAGTCCAAAGGGGTAATGGAAACTCTAGGATAAGAACCCACAACTGATGTTTGGTTACCCTAGTTCTAACAGAAACCACATTCCATTGGTTAAGAAGCAATGGACCCTTTCCAATAAGCCACATGCCATCTAGAATTTGTGAAGCGTCAAAATACTCTAGAAACAGAAAAATGAATTACCTAGTGGACAAGTGGCTCGGAGTCGGGGCATAGTTCAATAAGGCCTTCAAATGTTGTTTGACCTAGTTAACCCAACCATATTTGTCCAACCTACAATACTCCATCCTGCCCATAAGGGACCTTGTATAGATGGAGTCCACTTTCTCCATAAAAAATATCACCCGACCACAAAAATTGTTTTGCATTCCAATGCTTCATACCCCTTCACCTGTCTACGAGCTTTCAAAAGGTTGACCGACAAACCACCGGGTCTTCCAGGTATCCCCTCCTCTGTGGGGTTAGTCATACTAAGTGCTTCTTCCAACAACGAAATGAAAATGTACCCCCAACAAAAACGACATGCATGCCTGTCACTACAGAAGTCAAGTGTGCATCCAAAGAAATATATAAGAAAAATGGCAGACCCCAGGAGAACCCTGAACCCTGAAAACTGCAGGACCATGAGAAAGTGAAATAATCTAGTCAAGAAACACCAAAACACTAACACCCATAGAAATGCAAAATAAAACTGAAACATTCCATCAGCAGTGCACCCTTCCGACATGACTACGACTCCTAGAGACACACCAATAACTCATAAACTCCCAAGCACCCCTAAAAACCCTATCCCCCGACATCTTCAACTCTCTAGCAAGTTGTCCCTACTTCATATATAAGTATCCAAGGTTGTAGAAATTAATTTCTATTGTCAGTAATTACTTAAATGATGTATGTGAATAACACTATGAAAATGATGCGAGAACTAACAATGAGTAAACCCTGCCCTCTAAATGTAGTCAAAAGATGGAACAAAAGATTGCATAGGTGATGGAAGGATTAAGATGGTGGAATGTAACCTATGAGAGTTATTAGGTATGGATATATTATATTTACAAGTAGACTAATTTTTTTGTGTAAATTTATTTTAAAATTTTATACATTAAAAGTGTATTTTTATTTATTAAAAAATTTGATTACTTTTAATATTATGAAAGATATGAGTTAAGATGGATTTTATTGCGCCGAGAGGCGTTCTACAGCCCAGTATGGGGGAGATCTTGTAATGTGATGTAACGTTAGTAACATTTGTAACATGTCAGCAAAAAATAATAGTGATAATGAATATTATGGGATATATCTTGTAACGTGATGTACGTTAGTAATTTTTGTAACATGTCGACAAAAAATAATAGTGATAATGAATATTATGGGAGAGATCTTGTAACGTGATGTAACGTTTGTAACATGTCTGCAAAAAATAATAGTGATAGTAACGTTTGTAATATTGAATTAACTAATATAAAAAGTAGTAAATATTATGTTGAAAAGTTGATTAGGGTTGTTGGAAGTACCAGCGACCGGGCTTTTATATTTGATGAATTTCTATCCTCCCAGCTAAATACTATAGGAGAATCACATAATTGATAAATCCATCTCTTTGAATTCATCAAGACAATGCAAATATTAATATCTGCTAGAAATATCATGCCTAAAACCAGCCAACCATCTCCTCAAATTCCCCCAAAGATGTTTACCTCTACAAATCCGCTTGCACTTGTATACCCAGAGCAAACATTAAAAGATAGGATATTAAGAGCTCGTGTGCATTACAAAGAAATGCCTTACATTAATTCACAAGAATGTCTCAGGGAATTCACTTTAACTGGCATTATATCACAATTCTAGAAATTTTAGAATTCAAAAAGCCCAAAATTTGGCAAAATGCCAGTAACCAGAGTTACAGAAAGAAAAAAGAGCTATGGTATGCAGATGCTATAAACTATTTAACAACATCTTGAAGGTTGTTGGCGTCAGGAATGGAGTCATTTATATCCTCCTCCGGTGGCTACGAATTTGTTGACGAGAGTGAGCACATTACTTATCAATTTACACACATTCTGCCCACGTCCCATAACCATGGCTGTGACCTTCCCATCGGTGTTCAGATCCTGAAAACTATTGAGGCAGGAGTCATGGTCTATGAATTTTTCTGTCCGAACTAGTGACTTTCAAGTAACCCGAATTAGTCAACCTGTTAGGTCTAATGCATTTCTTTTGATGTCTTGGCACGAAGAAGAAACATTGTCCATCCCCAACATCATGTGCCAAACCTGCAATAGATTAATTAATACTGTCTAGACATAATTTCTAATTTAAAATAGTGAAGCAGGAGAAAGTGAAGTGTACCAGGCAATTCCCAGGGCTCATATTGATACAAGTCTATCAGAATGATTTTATCAAAGTTGAATGGGTAGCCTGCTAATTGTATCCTTTTCTTCAGATAGAACCCAACAAATCCTCTACTATGGGATGGGAAAGTGCATTAACTCTCCCTGTACTACCCCATCGTCGCATACTTTTTCTGACATGGCAATATGATATATTTATGAAGAACCCCTCATACAAAATATGGCAAACAGAAGTGCCACTAGATATAATCTTATATATACCCAAACAAGCTTCTCTAATAAGTTTCTCTATGTAGCTATGTCTATATATTTATAAATATGTTGAACCGAAGATAGATCGAGAATTCAAGAGGATTATATTCAGCTGGAGGAGAGAACAGTGAACATGCTATAGAGCGAGTGAATAATTTTCAAAGACTATTATTCTCTTTCGGTCCTAGGTTCCAGATATTTTAATGTCCAGACTGTCATATCCTCAAAATTTCCACACACATTTATCACCGACCATAGATTTAATATATATATCTGATTCTATGGCTTCCTCTATTCTTTCCTGAGTGATGGATTTGTGCTTTATCTTGGTAGTCAATCGTTTAATATCATAATTATTTTATTTAAGATATTAATAAAACATGAAATATAATTTCTTTTATTAACGCTAATTTATTTTAATGTTTAATTAAACAAATTTATTTTAAATATTCATTTAGTAAGTTTTACATGTTAAACAATTTTTTTTTTTTAAATGTTTGCATCTTAATAGATTTTAAATTTTGTAATGGCTTAATAAATCTATAGAAAAATTGATTTATACTTATGTAAATCTTTAATTTTACATTAATTTTACATTATATGCCCGCCATAAATAATATTAAATATTAATAATAAAAATATTATATGAGGACCTTAAATAAAAAGATCTGTCTTTTGGTTTGAATCGAATCAAATCAATGGCTATATATAGGACAAGCCAAAGTTGATAGCTCCTTGACTGCAATACTTAAGAAGGTATACTTATGAAACTGTTTGATTCTTGAGAGAATTGATCGCTCTCGGTGCTTGATAGAGCCTAGGATTTGGATCTATGCTGGTTATATTGGAATAAAAACCTTTTTTTTTAGCTATTTCACTTAAAGTCATTTCATTTCAAAAATAAATTAAAAGTTATTTTATATAAATTTTATTTATCATTTATAAATTAAATAATGAATATTTTAATATTTACATTTTTATGTTTAAAGATTTTTAAATCAAGTAAGGTGGATGTCACTTTGAAAAAAATTAATAATATTAAAAACATAGAAAAATAGTAATAATATTAAAACATAGTAACAATATTCCATTCCGAATCAATTCTCCATTATAATTAACTCTAAACATATATCATTTCAAGCATATGTTCATAAAACAAAGTGGAAATAGAATTTAACAAGCATGGTTTCATAACGTATTTTTTTAATTCTGATTAAGCAATGTTAGTGACTTCAAACTTATTAAAAAGATTGTATGGAATAACAATTATAAATTTACTTGGAATGATTTTGTATTTTTTGTGTGTTCATATTTTACATTGTTGTAGTCTCCAAAATCATTTTGGATTATACTATTTGAGTATAAAATAGTATGTGATTTGAATATATTAATAATTAGTAATTAATATTAATATTAATGGGCATTTGCAAAAAGATGCTACCAAATTATGATGCAATGGGAGCGTGCGAGCGGAAAAAAATAGGAACGCGCATGCACCTTTGTATGAGCATATGCGTTCCAGCTTCGGCAATGGTGAACCTCCACGTCGGATTTCCAAAGTGGAAAATAGGAGTGCGCATGCGCTCCTAATGATGTGCACATGTGTATGGGCGTGCATGCTTTTCTAGACACGCGCGCGTGTTTTATGCGTACGCATATAGGGACACGTGCGCGTCCCTGTGTTTTAAAAAAATGAACAATTTTGTTTATTTTACAAACGACCCGCGAGTGCACAAGCCATCAAAAACCATGTCCAAGGAGGCCAAAACGACACCCAGGAAGCCCAAAGGAAGTGTCCAAGCAGCATACAACAACACCCACGACATTGAAGTAAGGTAGATGGAGTAGTATTTGCATTTTTTTGTTTATTTTAATGTTTTTTATTGCTTTTCAAATAAAATATAAAATTAAAAAAGAAATTAAATGAATTGAAATGGAAAAAATTTGATATTGCAAAAACAAATTACCTAAACATAATGACCAATACCAATTAACCATCCCAACAAATGAGTGAAACAAAACAATCAGAGGACCCAATAAACCCCAAATTAAACGAATAAAACCCTGAAGATGGATTTGGTGAACCACTAGAAAACCTTGAAGATGAATTACACGGGGATTTAAACTAGTTAACAATATTGAGTGATGAACTCAAGAACACCAGAGAACCCTCTCGGGTTTCCCTCGCCACCTCACTACAAAACATAATAGAGTCTATCAACATTACCCACAGTGAGATAACCAATTTGAGCCAATATAGGGCTCAAATGAGAGAACATTATGGCACTCGTATGTCCAAAGAGGATATAAAAAACCTTGAATATCACAAAATCCCAATTGTGGAGAAAATTTACAAATTTGAGAACAAGACAGCCTCCAGATGTGAGGCAGAGACGAATTTGCATGGACTGGTGTAATTACCAGCCATGGAGAGAAAACTGGAGGAAGAGATGGTTCATAGTTTTTGACAAGCCTCCATGCAACAATGTTGAGGTATTTGTGTTAGGGTTCCATGTGAACTGCTTCAACATCACTGAGTTTCAAAGCGTTGGTTTTGACTCAGCCCAAGATCGACCTCACGCCCCCCAGAACCCACTCAGAGGACCTCCTGCACCTAGGCGAGAGCCAAACCCGCTTCCACAATCCCCTGGGTTAGGTAGTGCGATAGATGAGATCGATGAGTCTGTTAGATGTGCCACATGACACCTTCTCAGGCATACCACATTTGTGGCTATGTCCTCACAGAGCCTGTAAGACCACCCCGAGAGACACACTTCTACACGGTCTACTGGTGGTGGGTGAGGGAGAGCTGCTACAAGTGGTAGTCAAGATGATCCATGTAGTTCGACGGGACCAGTGCCACATAATTTTTCTCATTGTGGGCATCGATGCCATGTTCCCACATGGGAGAATGCCATAGAGAGCTACCTATACCAGGTTAGTTATTGTTTTATTTAATGTTCAAGTATTGATTATACATTATCAATCTCATAATTTCTAATAAATTTAACTTAGAATTAGATGTTGATGACTTGATTTTTTTTAATGTACAACTATTAAGTGATGAGTCTCCAAAACCTGGGTGGGAGGACATTGGTTCCTTTAACCTAGATGGAGCCATGACAGCCGCAGAGGACATCGCAGCACCATACACACAGGTATTTTTCTTTCAGTGATTAAATTTAATGTTAGTTGTTAATCTTGTCGTCCAATGTAGTTAATATTTACTAATTTAATCTAAATATTTTTTGTGTTTGCACAAATGTCTGCAGGAGTGAGTGACCACCCATCCCTGCTGGGGATCAGGAGATCCCCTCATGAGCAGGTATCATGTAATAAAGTATAAATTTAATTTTAATTTTGATGGCTTATATTTGTATAGTTATATTCTTTATGTACTAATATACGAGGCCATGAATATGTATGTAGGTCCAATTACATAGGTACGTCGGTATCACTATCTCTCCATCGACTACCTTTTTGCCACCATATATGCCAGGTGTATCCCTTGACATACATTTCCCTTTCCCTAAATCCCTCCCCACTGCATTCCATCCATCCCATTGCCTCCCATCCACTACCATACTTCCATCCAGCTCCCCCTTCTTCGTCATAGCCTTTGCTCACTCCCCCTCGCCCCACCCATCCACCCCTCCCTTGCAATTTTCCATGTTTCCACCCTCCCCCCTCCGAACATGATACACCATCCATCCACATTCACCCATCCCTCCACCCCNTCCCTCCCCCATATTCCCCCACCACCCTTGTTTCCACTTCCAGGGTGGCCCATTCCATTCTACAGCCAGTTGGGGTTTATCGTCATACATCACCAACTCTCCAACTCCATTCCATGCCCTCTCTCACCGTGCCCCCTAGTTTTGTATCCAACCTCGATGTGGCTACATCCTCCACTATGCCATCTGTTGGGCACATAAGTGACCCCTTTTTTACCACATTTACCTACCTCTTTTTGCCTCATCCTACTCAATTATGTACACTAAATAGATGTTTTTCCTTCACTTGATCCCTCAATTCATACAGGTATGGTTAATCATTGTATTATTTTATTAATGCTTAGGATTGTTGTAATCAGGGCTTTACATCTTACATTATGCTAACATATGGTGGTTTTATAAAGATAATTCGAGATGTAAAGGATACAGGTGTAGTGGAATTAACATTCCAAGAGAGGGATGAACATTCCTTGCTGACATGATCGCCATCCATTCCATCATTTCCCAAAGAACGCGGTCCAAAATACTATTCCACACAAGCTGTACAAAGGTAGCTGCAACAAGCTGCAACAAATTCGGAGCCAACAATGCACTGCTGCTCAAAAATAGCTTCAATCCATGGAGTATCTTCTCAATTGATCATGATCATCATTTCAGGCTTGAGTAACAGCCTTCCTATATTTTCTGCTTTCATCTTGCCACGACTGTAACAGTTTATCGTAATTGGGGCAGCCTGAAGTTCAAAGATTTTCATGGCTGCCCAATAATAGTGGGAAGATGTTATGATTGTAATTGTATAAATACTGGGAACTATTTCGAGCCAAGGGTTGAAAAAATAATCAAATTTATTGTATGAACTATGACTGAGGTTGTGTGCTCATCTACCATTTTAATACAAGGAGTTTGATTCTTCAGATCTAGGCGTTCTAACGTGCGTTACTTCCGGCATCTCTGTGTGTAGGTTGGGCCCACCTTCCCATAGGGATTGCTGAGTTAATTAGGTATTTTATTTATTCTGTTGTGTGGTTTGGATTTTGTGATAAATTCATTTATTTACAGTAAGCTGCAATAGTCATCGATTTGATGTGTGTTCATTTGAATGATCAATAATTGCATCTCCTGTAAACTGTAGTGGTGTGGTGTGACAGTCGACGGTGTAGGTTAAATTTCTCTTATGCAACTGTGTGATAGCTGTGACAGCCCTATTCATCCCTAGTTCTTTCAATTGATATTTTCTTTAGATCCTTGTAGTTTATTTCTTCACATTTATAATTGCAGAACTTAATTCCCATACTTTGAATCTATAGAATAAGTTGAATTAAGATAGTTGAGATGGATCTTTAGATGGTTTGCTAATTAAGGATTTAACTTTCTACAAAAGTAATCTAGATGTTTATTTCCTGAATCTTTTAATTCTAGATTAAGGATTCTAAGAAGGTATTTGTGATTGCATTCTTAAGAAGGTATTTGTGATTCCATTTTTACCTTTTCCGACAGTTGTGACACCGTTCCATTTTTACTATGTTTACCTTTTTTGGCAGCTGCAACTCCACCAAAATTGGCTGATTTTTCTATAATTCATGGCTACAACTCTTCCAAACTTCTTGATTTCTCTATGGTCTGTGGCTATGAATCCTCCATTATTGGCAGAACTCTTTGCAACCTTGGTTAGCGACTCCTCCAGATCTGGCCCCAATCCCTGATGCCGGTGATTTCGATTTACTTCACAGCATTCATTATGTTTCTGACAAGATTGACATGATGGTTTTGATCCACCTACAAAAAAGGTCATTAAAGCATGCCTACAATAATTATTAAATTTAAATGGTTGCACTTAACATGCTTTACTATTCTCAAAGGTCGCCATTCATTGCATATTTTAGAAGGTATGGTTCGGATTATTTACTTGATTAAGCGTTAACTAGATTTGACAACATTAATCATACCTTCCTTTCTATGCCTATTATTACACCTACATACCATTAACTGACCACTTGTACGACTTAATGGCCATTTAAGTTACCTAATAACTGCCACCTTTCCTAATTTGGGATAAAATTTCAAACATTTCCATGCTCTTAAACTTTTTGAATTTACCCAAGTCCACTCTCAGCTATTCATTCATACTATGTGCTTTAACCTCCATTGTTGAGACCTGTAATCTGTCAGACTGATAAAGAATTCTGAATTCAAACAAACATGGGTATCCCAGCTCGGCATGAACCTCCAAATATGTGAGAACTGAGAAGAAATTCCAATTTTTTTGCTATTTTTGAAGCTGCGGGCTGGACTGAATTCTTCCAACGCCTGAATTGGTTTCATAGAGAGACAGCTCTACAAATTTCCTTAAATCTTATAGAAACACACTTAGAGGTTCGGGGGTTGCGTAGAGAATTCTCTGAAGCAATAGTGGTTGAAGTTACCATCCTTCCTTAGGTGGGAAGAGCCTGGTTTGGTCGAAGAACCCCCAATGCTGCTGCAGTACAATATTTTCTGATAGAGGGGTAGCAAATTCGTCAGTCAAGGAGAGGGATAACATTATAGTCACTACCTCGCCCATGGAATCAAGTAGCAATTTTCCTCAAGAAGTATATCACCTATGAAGGTAGGTATCAAACTGTTTATTACTCTGAACTTCCTCTATTATCTCATCTTCACCATAGGGCCTTAGTGAACATTCCATTTTATCTATTCAATGACCTACACCATATGGTGGGGTTTGTTAGAATAGCCAAGCATCCAAACTCCTCCCTTACCCACCATGGCCTAGTCAAATTAATAATTTTACGGGCCTTATCTCAAAGGAACCAAACCTGGGAGCAATTCATAGGTCAAATTCAGATAAACTAGGAACCTGCCCTTTTGCTTGGCGTTCCAATAGAAGAAGAAGTAGAAGTAACTGTACTCTTAGGGGTTGTTCAAAACCAAGAGGATACTGCAGATGAATAGTTAGGGGAAAAGGAAGAGCAATAGGAGGATCAGAGTCCCTCTAATTTAGTTGGGGGGGGATGAGACTGGATCGGATGATCAGTCAGATGACCAAGCAGAAGAATTGGAGGAAAATGCACAAGAAAACCCTATGGAGAGATTAAATAATATGGAAGCTCTAACAGCAGAGGCTGAAGCTGGAGCAGCGTTAGATGTTGCAATAGTTGAAGCCGAGGATGTTAGAGCCATGATAACAGAAGGAAACACATAGGTGTTGACCAATGAATATTTCCCTGAATGGGGGGGAACCCTGATTGAAGAACAGGAAAATGCTAAGACAGAGGATATCCCTTCCACATCAACTACAAATATGGAGATTCCTACACCACGAAGGAAAAAGAGGAGATAAAAAGAAGAGATACAGGCATCATCACCAATAAGAAGAAAAAGAACCAGGTCATCTACAGCAGCTGAAGCGTCACGAGCAAGATGGGAAACCCTAGAAGCATAGATCGAATTCCCCATTCTGAGACCCAAAGAAAATGATGCCCCATAGGAACTGGCTGTTGGAGAACCTAAAATTGAGGGAATTCTATATGAAAATGTTATATTAAAAGAGGAAGTATAATCACTTTGGAAAGAACTAGAAAATTGGAAGGAAGCATGCAGGAAGCAGGTGGAAAGGAAGTTGCACACACTGGTTGAAGCTGCATACCGATTAGAAGGATCACCTCCTACTGAGGATGGTGAGGAGGAAGAAAGAGTGGCCTGCCCTATGTGTGGAGAAATATTTAACCAGTCAGGATACAAAATACATAGCTCATGCCTTTGTGACACAACAACCCGTACCTGCAGCTGTGGAAGAACAAGGACATGAAGCACCAAAAATAGAAGCAGGGGATGCTGAAATGATCTTTGGTATAGAAAATGGGGAAAATGAACAATTACAGTCACAACCAATAGAAGAATGACAGTCTGATTGGAAGGATGGTGAATCTCCCCAAGAGAAACTCTAACAAAGGGAAGCAGTAGATAAACAGGGTGCTGATACACAAGAACCAGCATTTTCGAATATTCATGTTGAAGTTGGCACCCAAATTGGGATAGATGAACCAGAGGCTGAAATTATTCCTGATTTTATTGAAGAAGTCTATGACATGAATCCTGAACCGTCTTAGGGAACAGAACTAATAGATATGGAACCTCAGCAGTAGAATGATGATGAAGTTGAATAGGGTGTTGATACACAAGAACCAACATCCTTGAATATTCTTGTTGAATTTTCCACCCAAATGGGGGAAGATGAACCAGAGATTGAAAATATTCCTGAATTTAATGAAGAAGTATGTGATGTGACTCTTGAACAGCCTTAGGACACATATTTAATATAAATGTAACCCCAATAGTAGGAAAATGAGGAAGTTAACCAGGATGTTGTTACACAAGAACCAACATCCCTAAAAAATTCTCTGGAGATTCTTAGGAAGCAATAAGAAATCAATATCAAAATGGACATAATTCCTTACTTGAATTTAGGAGAGGATGAACAAATGCAATCACAATCCTCAGGGGACAGTGAAATCCTCGAAGAACAGCTCCATATTGCAGAAGACATGGAAGCAACTCTACAAACCCAATAGCATGAAGAAATAGAAGGGCAGGGATCTGTTACACAAGAACCAATGGCCTTGCATCCCCCTATCGAAGCTGCACCAGACAATCAGGCAGATGGGGAGATCAAAATTTAGTAAGAAGTTGTCACACAAGAACGAACACCTTCACAATCATCTACTGAGGTTGCTATAGGAGAAATCCAAGGAGAAGATGTTGTTACACAAGAACTAGCATCCCTAGAATTTGTTTCAAAGGCACCTATGGTTGAAGTTGTTGTAGGAGAAATTCAAGGAAAGGATGTTGTTACACAAGAACCAACACTCCTAGAAGTGATTTCAGAAGTATCCAAGTAGGCAGTACAAGATGTTCAAATTGGAACATCAAGTGATAAGGTATGGACTCAACTTCCTCAAAATTTTGTCAATTTGGATTCTAATAATGAAGAACATGCTGAAGATGAAGAAATCCTAAAGTTGACAAAAGAACTCTCAATCATGAGAATAGAAGTGAGGAAGTGGAGGAGTCAGGTGGAGAGATACCAAGAAGGGATGGTTTCCCTTGCTGAAAATAGGAAGACCATCATGGAATTGAAGGAAAAGTGGGAAGAAGAAATCATGTCCCAGAAACTCTGTGTGGAAGAGTTACAAAAGGATATAAAAGAGCTGAAAAATTTCAAATCCATGCAAGTGGAAAAATATCAGATGTATACTCTTTCTCAGGAATTGTTGGGTACCAGAGTACCATCCTCCTCTTAACCTGTGTTTTTATTTGAGAAGTTCATTTGGTTTAAACTGAGGGTTGTAAAATAAGGGAGATCGTATGAAATAGAGACCTCAGCTAAATTCTTGGAAACATTTCTGGAAAGTGACTTCAAGGAGCAGAATCTACTGTGTGAGCTTTATTTTCATGAGTTGGCTTGTTCCTTGGACCGCCATTTGAATCATATCCCTTTCTCAGGTGATGTTCAGTTGAGGGATTTTTTCTCTTTTGTTAGCAATCATGTTCAATGGGAAATATCCTTCCAAACTTTCTCTCATAATGAGGCCCATTCTAACCTTTGGATTCGAAGCAAACCTCAGTACCCTCGTCTTCTCCTTGCTCGTCATCAGAATGTACTCTCGTGTACCATCCAAACTCAACGGATAATGGAACTTCAAGAAAAGGTTATTTCTACTTGTGTTAGCTAGATTTCCAAGCAACAACAATTGGCTTTGGAAGGTAGCCAACACAGATGGCAGGTTTCCTCTTCAACCCTAAGAAATAAAGATCCCTACTATTACAAGAATTTTGAACATGCACTTTCCTAGGTTGAGGGATATGTTGGATGCATGAAGGAATGTGAAGTTAATTGGTTGGGACTCAAATTTAAATTTCCTCTCATCTGGTGGCCAGCAAAACCATACAAGGAAGACTTATCATTAACAAGGGCAGAAGAGCAAAGGTGTTGGAGATATTGGGTTGTCCATAAGGGATTCTTGGAAAAATAGGGAACACCTGAATTCCCATATAACTTTTCTTCTCTCCATGAACAAAGTACAATTCCATATTCAGATTCAGACTAATGGAGGTTGTTGCATGGGGACATGCAACAGGACAATTGGGGGGAGATGTTGGGCCCAGAAATGACCCCTTTTTTTACCACATTTACCTACCTCTTTTTGCCTCATCCTACTCTATTATGTACACTAAACATAAGTTTTTCCTTCACTCGGTCCATCAATTCATATAGGTATGGTTAATCATTGTCTTATTTTATTAATGCATAGGATTATTGTAATCAGAGATTTACATCTTAAATTATCCTAACATATGGTGGTTTTATAAAGATAATTCTAGATGTAAAGGAAACAAGTGTAGCGAGCTGAACATGCCAAGAGAGGGATGAACATTCATTTCTAATATGATCGCCATCCATTCCATCGTTTCACAAAGAACACGGTCTAAGGATACTTTTCCACGTGAGTTGTACAAAGGTAGCTGCAACAGGTTGCAACAGATTCAGAGGCAATAGTGCGCTGCTGCTCAAAAATAGCTGCAATCCATGGAGCATCTTCTCAATTGATCATGATCATCATTTCAGACTCGATTAACAACCTTCCTATATTTTCTGCTTTCATCTTGCCACGAATGTAACATCTTATCGTAATTGGGGCAGCATGAACATCAAAGATCTTCATGGCTTCCCGATAATAGAGGGAAGATGTTATGATTGTAATTGTATAACTACTGGGAACTATTCCAAGCCAAGGGTTGAAAAATTAATCAAATTTATTGTATCAGCTGTGATTGAGGTTGTGTGCTCATCTGCCATTTTAATACAGGGAGTTTGATTCTTCATATCTCGATGTTCTAACGTGTGTTACTTCCAGCATCTCTGTGTGAAGGATGGGCCCACCTTCCCACAGGGATTTCTAAGTTAATTAGGTATTTTATTTGTTATGTTGTGTGGTTTGGATTTTATGATAAATTCCTTTATTTACAGTAAGATGCAACAGTCATCAATTTGTTGTGTGCTCATTTGAATGATCAATAATTGCATCGCCTATAAACTATAGTGGTGTGGTGTGACAGTCAACTGTGTAGGTTAGCTTTCTCTTATGCAACTGTCTGATAGCTATGACATCCCTTTTCATCCCTAGTTCTTTCAATTGTTGTTTTCTTTAAATCCTTGCAGTTTATTTCTTCACATTTATAATTGCAAAACTTAATTCATGTACTTTGAATTTCTAGAATAAGTTGAATTAAGATAGTTTAGATGGATCTTTAGATGGTTTGGTAATTAAGGATTTAACTTTCTGTAAAAGTAATCTATATATTTATTTCCTGACTATTTTAATTCTAGATTAAGGATTGTAAGAAGGTATTTGTGATTGCATTCTTAAGAAGGTAAGCTAGATTAAGTAGATTATGGGATGAGGTCAGCTGAACAAGAAAGTAGGGTCATTCATTTACAGCATCAGCTACTTAGTGTTTAAAGCATATAAAGTGCACATTATCCTTGAAATAAGAGACTTCCCTGGGTTGACAATTTATATTGAACACTTTGTATGTTGGCTTTAATTAAATTGCATATAGGGTGCCCAACACCATCCACCCTAGCCTCAGAGCGGGTTTTCCATCCCACTGCTCCACCTTCCACCCTTGAGGACCAACCAACTTCTCTACCTACCATCCCTTAGGACCAGGCAATTGCTGCACCTGCCAGCCCCTAGGACCAACCTATTTTGTTCACAGTGAGATTGATTATTTTATGAAAATTGCATGCAATATTAACAAAAATTAACATATTTAGTAAATTATATGAGTTATCTTACCATTTAAATGTTGTAGGGTGGCATTGCCGAGAGTTTTGGATCATGGAGGAGGGTAGCCCGCTCACCACTTATGGTCTCATCTGAAGTGAGCTATTTAAGATTTGAAAACTTAATTTTGATTTTTAAATTGTGTTTTATACTTGTATAATTTCCTATAGGAGTTCAAATTTGATTCTTGTCATTTCAGATCCCAAGGGGAGGTGTTCGAATTAGGAAGAAGAACCAAGCTTCCTCTAGGTCAAAGAAGAGTAAGATCTATTTTGGAGGTGCACCTGGGAGATCCGAGGGTGGGAAGGAGACCCTCCTATGTACACTAGCCATGATTTGGCATTTTGGCACGAGTTGTCATATTTTGTATAGGGCACGAGTTGCCATATTTTGTATAGGCAACAAGTTTCCATTGTATAGACATTGGGAATGATGTTCCATTTTTCACTACTACTATATATGATCGAAAATTTGTGTATATTAATATATCATTTTGAACTTCTTTATATTACTTTGCCTTTTATTACATATTTGCATACATTATGTCGAATGCAGTAGTAGTTTACAGTTGATGTGCTTGCAATACTTGTTTTTGGCGAAGCAATAAACTCTGTGTGTTCACAATAAAATGCATAAAAAATTTAACTTTGTAGGTTAGTTAAAAAAATAGCACAATTGCATAAACATGTGTACAATAACAATGATAATTTTAAATATCAAGTACCTGATCTTGTAAATCATAGTGCAAATAATTTTTTAATCTAGCAAATTTTTCCATTAAGTATTCTTATTGCTACCAAATAATTTTATCAAGATCTTTTTCTAGTTTTCCAAGCCTCCCTTCACCCCTCAGACCTTCCATTTGTTGTATCAGCTTGCCATACCTAGCTTCAGCCTTGTTATTGGAGACCTAAACCCTAAAGACCTATACCTAACTAGACACCTAACCTAAAACCCTAGATTTCTACCCTTCCAAACCCTTCCTCCCTTCTCCATCTCCTAACCTACTCACTTACCTTTCCACCTCTAATCTCTCATTTCCTAACCCTAATCTTGGAATCTCATACTCCTATCCTCGACCTATTGGATCAGACCTTCTCCCCCTTTCAAAACCCCTTCTCTAGTCTTAGCATCCCTCCTAGGACTCTAAAATTCAAGCTCTCTAAAACCCTAGCTACCAAAAACTCTTAAATAATAATCAATTCTAACTAAATTTGGTCACTCATTCCAAAAATAATCATTACAACAAGCACACCAAGTAACCTTAGGGTTTCTCAAATGCCACAATCCCTGGGCTTCTTTTCTCAAAAAATCTACAAAGTTAAATACTTTCTTCTCTCCTCAAGGTGAATTTCATGAAGAATGTCATCTAGCCCTTTGTTGAACCCTTACTCCTATTGAACCAACATACTAACACCTACCCTCTCCCTCCTCAACATTACCTTCCTTTGTGATATATACACATTCCTAGAGGACTGTGTATATCATTGACATTTCCAGCCATACATAAGAAGTTTTGACAATGATTTACAAGTACATTTCCTCTACTAATATACCAAAAAGACCTCTAAAAAACATGTATAAGATACCATCTTCGTTCAGTACTATCATAGATTTACTTGTTTTCACTCTTGGCTGGATTGGAAATTACTATTTGGGACAATCACAGTAAAAATTTTCTTGGCTGGAAAATACATTTAGTTTGACAGTCCCATTCATTAACCAAGTTGGAATTGAAAATACTTGCAATCCACTTGCATTTACCTAACAATTGTCTTCCTAATTGCAAACTTTAAATTGGCATAGCTATTGCATCTTTACTTTGAATAGAAGTAACATTTTGGGATAGTCATACTTCGCTCATAGTTATCATTGGTTTGACAATCTTATTCATTGTCCAAAATGCAATAGAAAGCACTTGTTTTCCTTTGTTATTTACATAGTAATTATTGCCCCATTTTGCAAGCTAGAAATTGATATTGGAATGATCTTCTCTTACCATTTGATTGAATGGAAATTTCATAGTATTGATGAGCTGAGAATCATATTGAACATGAATGTTGTTGGCTTGCATTTGTTACATCTACTTGGAAAACATTGATTTTGATAAATGTGGCAATTCATATCATTTGAAGATGAAGTTGACATTGCTTACTCTCATTGAATACATACATATTTTTTATGCTATTGTTGAGCACTTGCAATTTTAACGATCTATTGTACTTGTTGCAATTTTAACGATTTAAGGGTTAGCATGCATAACCTAGGGTTTAAAATCAACAAGGAAACCCTAACCCTAACTGAAGTTTAAAGGTTGGCATGCATAACCTAGGATTTATAATCAATGAGGAAACCCTAACCCAAATGGTGTTTTGGGGTTAGCATGCATAACCTAGGGTTTAGAATCAGTGATGAAACCCTAAACCTAGGAGGGAAACCCTAACACCAACCCTACCTAACCATTTCTTGTTGCCTCTTATAAAGTACCTTTTTTGTATATGATCATTCCTAGGATTGTAGACATATGTCACATAATCTTTATAGACTAATGAAATGAAATACTTCAAAGCTTAAGCATGGATTACCTCGCATAAGCTAGGGTTAGAGATTCATGAACACTCCTTTTATAAACCATAGTGAAATAAGTAAAACATAGCTCATCTTCCACAACTCATACATTAAAAAATCATGAGAGAAAGAGGCTCTATAATAGGCTTATCCCTAGAGTTGATAAGAATAAATTAACATGCAATAGATGAAGGAATGAAGGAAAGGATGGGAAAGGAATGCATAGAGAGTATCAATCCTAGATTTAGACCATAGTTACCATGCAAGGATCATAGTGAAAAGAAGCTAAAAACTTATTACATGTGTTTTGGACTTACCTTGTCCATATCAATAGGCCTTCTACTCCATTTTCTAACCTTTACTAACCCTAGGACTGTCTATAAAACTAGAATGTAATAATACCTATTAGGCAGCCATAACACACACCTAAACCACTCTATTCTAGCCTAACCCTTGCTAAAACCCTTTCCCTAGACTCCTACCTTTCCCTCTCTCTAAAGCAAGGCTTATTACTTTCATTTCCACACTAATTAGACCCCCACAGAACTCCCTATATCTCTGACTATAATATCCATTTTGGACAGCCCTAGAACACCACTAACTCATCCTAACCTACCCTAACTTCTCCCTTAGCCAAAGCCCTAACCTCCTAGCATACTAAGACCCTAACGCAAGGCTAACTTCGTCACTATTTTGTCCTTTAAATTCATCTCGGCTTGCCTAATTCTTGACTGTAATATTCTATTTATGGCAGCCCTAATAGCCCTCTTAGCTACCTATCCTAGCCTAAGGTCACTTCCTTTCCTTCCTATCTTACCCACTCACTAGCACCTCAGCTCAAATTTTTCCAAAACCCAATTTAAAGTGGCACAAAGACACCCTAAAGGGACTATCTCTAAACAATCATTCCCAACCATACTTAAACAAATTTGACAGTGGTATATAAACATCCATAACTTCGAAAAATACAAGAAAATGCCTTGAATTGCTTGCAAGTCATTGTGTCATTAAAAGCCAAGCGAATATACTTGTTATCATTCCTACTTGACTGGAAATTACATATTGGACTTTCATAAGACATTTTGCTTGACTGGAAATTTGATTTGGTTTAAGAGTCCCATTGACTTGGAAACTTGGCACTTATAAAATTGTTTATCACTGATGTTTACTTAAAATATTGTAGGCTTTGTCTTGACAAGCTAAAAAGTGGAATATAGGACAGTCATAATGCTAAATGCTTGGCTGGAAATACTGTTGTTTGACGGTACCTTTCACTAATTCAAAGTTCCATTTCAACTCTTGTTTATCATCGGTACTTGAATTTGGGATTGTACACTCATTTTGGAAATCTGGAAATTAGTGTTTTGGACTGTCATAATCATTTTGACTTGGCTGGAAATCATTCTTAGTTTGAAAGTCCTATCTTCATGAAAATTGGATTGATTGGGGTCTATGTCAATGTATGTCGGTTGCAAAAGAGGTTAACTTTGTATGATATGATCATAACGTCCCATAAACACCACTAAAATGCTTCAACCACATGCATAATTGAAAGGAAAATTACATCCTATGTAGTTCATGAAACCTTAGCTATGTTGCAGTGCATGTATATATCTTCTAGGTATATGGTCTACTAGTTTCTAGTTAAGTGAGACTAACAAATATAATGATATAAATCTAATGAGTTCATAAATCCTAGTTTGTAGTTCTATGTCTAAATATGTCAACCCTAGATGTTAAGTTTGTGGTTTCTAGTTCAAGAAACCCTAGCTTTCTTGACATTTCTTCTTATAGATTAGGTATATAGTCTAGGTATTTGTAATCCTTATTTTTTACGTTTGTGGTTTGTAGTTCATGAAACCCTAGTTTTTTTTCTATTTATGCATGTAGATTAGGTGGTTTAATTATTTCTACATAAGTGAGACTAACATAGCACATGATATCTATGTATGTGAATTTCTACTTTATAAAACCCTAGTTTGTAGTTATATGTGTAAATTTGTAAACCCTAGTTTTTAGATTTATGGTTCATAATTCGTGAAACCCTAGTTTTTTTGCTATTTTCTCTTGTATCTTAGGTATATGGTCTAAGTGGTTCTACATAAGAGAAACTAAAATAAAACAATATCTCTATGTATGGGAATTTTTTTCAATCCATGAAACCCTAATTGGCTATATACTTGTAATTCATGTATGAGTTTTTACTTCTAAAGCATACAATTATGTGTTTCTACTTGTAATTCATAAAACTCTAGTTTCCTTATTTTAGTGTAGTTACATAGATTCTAAGTATATTTTATATTGGTTTCTAGGTTGTGGCATGCTAGAAGACCAACAGAGTTGACAGTTCATTGATCCGACCTCTGTTTGTTGGGTTATTTCGAGTTGAAAGTCACATGAAAATGTCGTTCAGGGACACTTGGTGACTCTCAGTCCAAGAGTGAAAAAACAAACAAAGAAGCAAGATATCATGTCATTGGCTCCAACAAGTGTGTATGGGAAACATCGATATGGGAACACTACCAAGACTGGCACGGTGGAGGGTTTTGTAGAGTTGACCCACCAATGTGAGAGTTGCATTGAAGGAAACTGAGCAAAACCCTAGTTTACAAAACTGATGCACAATGAAGTCACCATGCCATGAAAACATACTGGATAGGACCCACTATATGTAATGGCATTCTAGGAGACCAATGGATTTGACGTCTCATCGATCTAACCTATGGTTGTCGAGTTATGTCGAGTTGAAAGTCGCATGAAAATGTCATTCAGGGACATTTGGTGACTCTCGATACAAAAGCGAAAAACCAAACAGAGCAGAAAGATTTCATGTCGTTGGCTCCGATAAGTGTGTATGGGAAATTTATATATGGGAACACTACCAAGAATGGAACGATGGAGGGTTTTGCAGAGTTGACCCACCAATGCTAGAGTTGCATTGAAGGAAACTGAGCAAAACCCTAGTTTATGAAACCGATACAGAATGAATTCATTGGGCCATGAAAACATGGTGGAGAGGGCCCACTAGTGGTAATGGCATTTCAGGAGACCAAAAGAGTTGACGACTCATTGATTCGACCTATGGTTGTTGAGTTATGTCGAGTTGAAAGTCACATGAAAATGTTGATCATGGACACTTGGTGACTCTCGGTCTTGGACCGAAAAACCAAATGGAGCAGAAACATTGCATGCCATTTGCTCTTACAAGTGTGTATGGGAAATTTCAATATGGGAACACTACCAATACTAGCATGATGGAGGGTTTTGCAGAGTTGACCCACCAATGCGAGAGTTGCATTGAAGGAAACTGAGCAAAACCCTAGTTTACAAAACCGATGCACAAGAAGTAATTGGGCCATGAAAACACATTGGAGAGGGACCACTAAAGGAAATGGCATGCTAGGATACCAATAGATTCGATGTCTCATCGATCCAAACTCTAGTTGTTGAGTTATGTCGAGTTGAAAGTCGCATTAAAATGGGGTCCATGCAACCCTAGAAATGGTGCACCGGCCCTGCAAAACCTTGTGTCGAGCGATCGAGGGTGTATTTTCCATGGCGTCAATTCCCAAACACACTTGAAGAAACTGACAAAATAAAAAATCATCACTCAGTTTGGTTTTTGGACCATGGCCCTGAATTTGTCAGGAGTCCCTAAACGTCTTTTGCAGGCCTACTCCAACTCACCATAGAACATTGACTGGGGCTCCAATAGACAAGTTGTCGGTTCCGTTCGGATCGTGGAATGGTATTATGGCCAAGTTGGTCTCCCACCTGACTCTACGTGGCCCGAGCATGCCTCTAGGCCATATTTTGAAAACTAGGGTTTCTCCCTAATGGGGTCCATGCAACCCTGAAAATGGTGCACCAGCCCTGCAAAACCCTATTTCGGGTGGCCAAGGGTGGAGTTCCCATGGTGGCCATGCCCAAACACACCTACAAGAGACGACGGATTTGGAAATCGCCGACCAGTTTGGTTTTTGGACCTCGGCCTTAAATTGGCCCAGGCATCCCTGAATGGATTTTGCAAGCCTACTGCAACTCGCCATAGAACATTGAACGGGGATCCAATGGATGAACCGTCGATTCCGTTGGGATCATGGAATTATATTATGGATAGGGTGGCCTTCCCCTCAAATCCACATGGCCCAAGCATGCTCTAGGCCATATTTAGCAAACTAGGGTTTCTCCCAAGTGCAGTGTAAGCGCAATTACCCAATCTCATTCAATATAGCCATCTAGATCCTCTCTATTGCTAATTTCCTCCATCAATATCTCATGCTCAAAATGAGGCAAGAAGTAGCGTACCTTGGTTGATTTCTTGTTTAACATTGCCTGTAGATGGATGTTCATACCAACAATCAAGTTTGTAAAGTGATAGACCATAGAACCTAGTCTGTAATCCACGAATACATGCCCACTAGTTCTTCTTGATTTCCCATCTAGTGTAACATATTGACCCTCAACCACCATCGATCCAATAGGAAATTCATTTCCTTTATCATCAATCAATGATTCGTTCAGAATTTTCTTACCTCGAATGCATCATGCCAACCAATAATCTATGCCCCATTCATTCTCTTTCGGGGAAACAACTACATATATGTGTCCTGGCTATACAAGATCTGAGATATGGTCATATTCTATCAAAATCACTGACTAGACCACGTCTAAGTGGATTGTTTAAATGACTGCACATGGGTCTACTGCAAGTGACACATGATCCCAATCATCAACCCAATCGATGCATTCACATTCATCCCATTCACCACTTCTACAAGGGCTGCAAAAGCAAGCAAGTTTCCGCATCCATATTTCAAATAGAGGGTTGTTTGAGCTTCGAACCAAATAAAATCCACGTGTTCCTTATATTGTGCCGCAACTATAGGAATGGGATCAGTCTATGTCAACCACATGCCAAAAATTCCTGACTAGCCTTCCTGCCCTTGTTGATGTATGTTGCACTTTAGTTCGGTATGACATTATTGCAGAGCACCATTGAGCTATGGATTCTGCATATTTGATAAGGGGGTTTTCGGTAAACCTCATCTCCTCCCTTTTTAGTGCAGTCTTGATGCATGCTCTGGCCCCGTCATGCTCACCTTTTTCTTGCCCGATCTCAAAGTAGTTCCATATATGTGGCACATTGTAAGTCTTATCTAACACACTCATCTATTAGAAGACTCGGGCCTTTTTGAATTGGACCGCACAACCATCTGACCATATCTAATGCTAATCCATCTGTATATTTCCCTCCTTTAGCTAATCATACAAAATTCAAAAACAATGTTGCACATAATGCAGATCATGGCATGTGTCATCACTTATGTAAAAGTTTGTCTCCTTTTGTATTATCCTGTTGTTAATGTTGCTCTCAGGGCCATGCCTATACGTAATATGTACCATGATGCTGACTTGGTCGGAATGGTAGTATTGACTCTTCATTCATTTTTGGGATGAAGGGTGTAGTTTTCTGCAAAATCCACAATTGACAATATGGTCCCAAAGGGAAAGTTGTCCCTACATTTTATGTACTGCTCATCCTTCCATTGCACTACATGCACATGTTGAACATACTGCTCGATTTTCTTGTTGAACTCCATCAAAAAATCACATACCTATATTTGTCATATTAGAATGTGACCTTTAAAGAATGTATACATAGAAACTGAACATGTAATAGGAAAAACATGCAATAATCATTTACACCCGTGACTTCGCCAATGCAATCTTTTTACTTTCCTTCACACTATCTGATTGATAGGTTACGTACTTGAAGCTCTGCATCTCCACGCTCATATTTCCAAATTGATGCTCATCGCTTCCATGAATGCAATGGTTCAGAAGAGCAAACCCACTGCACCTAGAACAATTCCCATATAGACATGATTTTCCATAGTATTTTTATCCTTCATGCCTTGGACACATGATGCTGATGATAAAATCTCTCGATGCATTCAGTGGTATTATGGATTCATTGTAGCCCTGCTCAAGGTTAGTATGCAAATCACAAAATATATGTTTATACGTGTCATAAAAATATTCATATTCTACATGGTATCTACAACAGCATGTGTTTCGATCAATTCATATACAAACGTACCATGGTTTACATTTCTCAAAGGACCTTTGGCCTAGGTCACCAATTGTGTGTGCTCATTACTGAATATCTCATAGATTTTAGTCTGTGCTGCGTCAAGGAAGTGTTTGATGTGGGGTTCACGTTCAGTAGAACCTTTTCTCAGCTTTAGCACCTCTCTTTGGTTAGATGAAGTTCTGGTATGATCATGCCAAAACTTTTGTACTAAGTCCGTAACAACATCAACTAGCTTCATATCTCGACGAGGCAACCTGGTGACAAGATCCCAACAATCTTTTCCACTTGGAGTATAAATATTTTCTCTTATAATAGAGTACTTCTAAATATTTTTTCTATTTAATTTAATTATGTGAGAAGTGTGTGAAAGTAGGCGATGTTTCTATGTGGACTTGCTTACAACTGATTCTGATAACACATGACGAGTCGCAAAAAGATCTTTAGTATGAGACGTCTTCCCAATCGCATTAAAAGTAGATTGGAGATTTCTAACAATATGATTGTTAGCCTCTGAACTTCTAACCATCTTTATGCCCAGAATTATCCTAACAACAACTAAGCAATTTGAATTTAACAAACATAGTAATAATTGACATTTACCTGCATTGCCTTTGGATTCAAAATATTCCTTCATTAATTTGCTACATTGCCAATCGATAGTGCATGTGAAACTTACCTTCAAGACATGATAGATAACTTTCATCCACATGGATACATCTAGGATTCATTTTTCTTGCACTAGATAGTCGAGGTAGGGAAGGTGGACATGAGCTATGGATCCCAGGGCTTCTTTGTTGTGATGCTTCATTCACATGTTGGTCCATATTGGGAGTGTGCTCGACATGGTTGTGGTCTTCTTGGAGATATTTCAAATTAATCATTGCTCCTGGGTCCAATGCTTGATACTCAATGTCTCTCAATATACCTATGTCTTCAAGAGCTTCAACATGGCTCATTGATGGATTGTTGGTTGGAGACTGTGTTGATGTTGGAATTTGAGTTGGGTCTATTGGACCTGTAATACCCCAGTTTTGATCTCGTTTCCATTAAAAGATACACGATGTATATTTTGTAAATAATCGTGGTGTGGAGCTAAAGGCAAAAGCCCCACCATCGATTTGTTTGTGTATGCTTTGGCAATAGGGATCGTTGTCGATGGTATATCATGTTATACGGCACATTATGGTTTTGGGAATAATGTAAATATGCACATTAATTGAAATAAACCTATAGCCAGCTACGATGGTGCAGCATTAAATGAAAAGGGCATGATTCCTAAGGTTAGGGGGGGGGGTTTCTAACCCGTGGGGGTCATTGGGAGTTTTCCATGTGTCGGCCACCCATTTAAAATTCTGTTGTCTGGGAGAAATTATTGCTGAGTAGTGGTGGGTGTGACAGGGCTGTCATTCCTTGCCCATGTGCCCAATCCACCAGTGGACTCTTCCTCTTCACTCACGCTGGGGGCAGGGGAACATACCATGATTCCATTCCTCCCACGACTCCATTTTGGTGGTTGAGTACTGTTCACCCTCACGCGAATGTTTCCTTCTCTGGACTTCCTCACGTGCCGCTTAGGGGAATTTCCCCATCGTTTTGTTTAATCCTCACGCACAGGCTAGAAATCAGATGGTTTTACCTCACGTAGGGGTTGGGAATTGTGATCTCATGCGGTAAGCTGGAAGATCATCCTGAGGGGCACGACTATGTTGTTTATATGCTTTCCTTGTCAATGCTAGGAATTGGTATTCTTCCCCATCTGTGGACTATGTAAGGTTCTCGTTGCTTCAGTATGGGATTGGGTTGTAGCTCGTTCCCTGGTTTTGGTTGCTGTGTGTGCAATTATCTTGTGAGGTTGTTGCTGAGTTGTTTTAGACACGCTAGGGCCAAGAACAACTCTGAGTCATCTTGTTGACTTGAACTGTGTTCACTTTTTCATTTGGATTTGTCACCCTGTTATCTTTATTTTCATCACAGAGCTGTGAGCTGCTTGTTTTACTGCGGGTATGAAGTGGTGGGTCTTTGGACTATTTAGAGTAGGATTAGAGGTTGGGTATTCTTGAGAAAACTAGTGTTTGGGGCCACTCAGAGAGGGTTAGACTGTTGGATTTCTTCTCCACAACCCTTGAAGAATATTGGAAAAGGAATTCAAAGCCTAAGGGACCGTGAAGCAAAGAAAGGACTGATTCCTAGTATTGGGTCTGTGGATTTCTTAGAAGTTAGGTTAGCTGTTGTGTAGGTGTCCTTAGCTCTCCATTGAGACCACCAGATTAGCATTTAGCCTTTCCTAGCTCCTTAACGGCCTGATAAACCCTATTGTGTGGGATTGGCTGATTTGTGTACCTTGGCTATGTGTAAGCCTGCTTTGACCCTTATTCCTTGAGGAATCATGCCCAGCTCGGGGGTGGCGGTGTTGTTGAGATATTAATGAGCACACTGGCCTATGGTTGGGTGGAACGTTGCAGCGACATAGCTGGTTGCAGGACGAGATATTTATAAGATAAGAATTCTTGTTCATTTTGCTTCTACATTTACATTTACTGTCTAATGTCTAATGAATCATAATGATGAACATGGTGATGCTGGAATGTATATGTTTGCTTTCGCTGTATGATTGAGTAACTATGCATCCTTGTATGTTGTACGCATCTTAGCATGTTTTGTGTTCTAATCATTTTATATCAGCATTATATGTATGTTCATATTCATGGGGCTATTTGCCTGGAGGTTTTTGTTTGTTTGGTAGCATCCTCTTCGCCGGTCAGGGGGTCGAGACATTACAGTGTGGTATTAGAGCTTTGGTTGCAGCATGGGACTGAATGGGATATGAATATGTAGTGACAGAGATTATGTTGCAGCATTTGGGCCTCAGAGGGCCATGAAAGATCAATTAGTAGAGGCAGGTTTCCTACTGCCTAGAAGAAACCAGGAGAAAATGGGTGAATGGCAGAAAAATTCAAAAATTTTCTAAGTGCCAGAAATGTCGGCTCATCGAAAAACTTAGTGAGAATTTTTTCCGATGCAACAGAAGAGCTAGTCTGAAGGTCACCCAACGAGGGATAGACAACTTTGGTTTCAGAAAATTCTCTATGTGTTTGGCCGTCAGCACATCTAAAAACCTAGACAAATGAACCTTCGATGCAGACCCGGCGGCAAAAATTAGTCGATTTGATCGGTGTAGAAATGAGGATGAAAACGCCGAAACATCGTCCCTGTATGGTTAACGGTCACTGATACGGTGGTGACAAATAGTTGATTGTATTGGTGATGTATAGGAGAATATGGATCCAATGGAGTCAGCAGAAGATAAGGGAAGCTTTCGCCGAAAGGTAGTTAAATGGATTGGCGAAAGATAGACGAAGAGACCGCCGAAACACCGGTGGAGAAAAAGACAACAAAAAAAATCACTAAGGTTCATCGGCAGAGGATAGAGGATGAGCGAGCCACAGTTTCAGCAAAGATTAGCTGAAGACCGCCGAAACGTCAGCTCCACTTAGCTGAAGGATCCTCCGATGTTGACTATCGACGATCAACGAAGGTTAGGAGATGGTTGAGCCGATGAAGCGATGGAAAGAAGATTAAAGAAGAATTTTGGAAAATTTTCTAATTCGTGGAATCATCGGTGATCGACAAAGCTTAGATGACTGGATCAGCAATGATTAGTTGATCGCATTGCCGATGCTTAGTCGTATTGGTTTCCGATGACATGTCGGCGAAGGAAAGAGAAAGAATGCTCGGCAATAATTAGTTGATTTCATCGCCGACAACTAGAGAATGGAACCACCGATGAGCTACGTTGGATCAAATTAGTTGATTGGGCATCCACTGTTACGGCTAGCTAGAGGAATATCCTTCCGATGGATAGAGTCCCTGACCACCAATGCCGCAGAGGAAAATTGCTCTGACAGACGATGCGGCAGAAGACAAGGTAAAATTGTTCTAAAATTTTTCTAAGGAATGAGATCATCGGCGATCGAAAAAGAATAGTGGTTGGGATCACCGATGAATAGTTGTTGGGATCGCCAATGCATAGAGGAAGAAGCTACTAAGGCTAGTGGACTGGATCAGCAAACATTAGCTAAAAGAAGAGCCGATGCAAGGAATAAATTTCCAAGACTTATCTAAGTGTCGAACCCATTGATGATCGACGAATGATAGAGGATTAGAGCACCGATCGGCGGAAGATAGTTGATCGAGCATCTGTCATTATGGCTGTTTAGTAGAATATCCCTCCGATGGATAGTTGTTTCGAGTGCCAATCAAAAAATTATAGTTGAAGTATTCATCGACACCACAGGAGAAGTTAGTGGTCTAGTCCGCCAATGGGCATCGAAAAAGTTTAGCTGATGCATGTCCATCGTTGAGGAAGTATAGAGGACTAAGCTTTCGATGGGTAGAAGTCTCGACTACTGATGCCGCAGTAATGAGAGGTTCTAACCATCGATAGGCTTATGGCTGCAGAAGACATAGAAGGACCATTGGCCGCTGTTGCGGAAACCAAGACGACTAGCCACCCGATGCATAGAGCACCCAACCGCCGATGCAACGCCTAAGTTGGTTTCATCGTCGATTTAGTTTGGAAGGTTAGATTATTACAGACCTGATACAGCGGAAATAAATAGAAGAACAACCCGCCGATGAAATTCAGAGGCTTAGACCACTACAGGTCCGATACGCAGGAGAAAGATAGATGAACAGACTACTGATGAGCAGCGGGGAAAAATTAGTGTTTTTGGCCGCTGAAACGTCGTAACATTAGTTGGGATGAGACTCGATCCTGTACAAGGAAATTTGGGTTTTTCAAAGTGGATTTTTCAAGCAGTTTTCAACTGTTTTTTAGTAGAATTTTCAGCAAATTCCAGCTAGTGTTCCAATGGGTTTTCAACAGTTTCAAGACTGAAAAGGGAGAAAACTCTAGGTGGCTGAAGTTCACATTTTAGACCAAAATTCAGTGGTGTGTTTTGCCATCATTTTTGAAATGATGTGGTTTTCACACCTGAGGTCAGAATAAATCCTGTGGATAGGCATTGGAAAGCTTTTCCAACATGGAACAAGGGAGAGTCACTAGAATTTGAATGCGAAACAGCAAAGTACTAAGTGATTTCTTAAAAAAGAAATGTACTGCTGTCAATATGGACAAATCTGGAAATTGCATGCCTAGAGGTAGCAAGACCATGAAGTCAAACTAGTTGTTGTGTGGAAGAGGGGTTCCATGCAAAGATGAGAGACTTAAAAAGGGAAATTTCCTTAAACCCTGTCTTGCTAATTATAATTACATTTTATAAGTTTTGTTCATAAAACATATGAGGATATTCCTTGCATGCATAGGATATTACATGATTGGTAAGAGTAGTGAGAACTATACAGTTATAATGTACCACTAATGGTAAATATTGCATTGGTGTTGGCATTAGTGGAAAAACCAACGACATCCTAGACATGGTTGAGTATGTTACTGATGCTAATGAATGTGACTAGCAACCCTATGAAGAAAGGGATAAGGCAACAAGTTGAGCAAATTTTGCAATCTCCTACAAAGGACCAACCAAACTGGTAATGTCAAGGGTGTAAGTAGGACCCATGAATGTAAGGGTTTGATTATGAAAAATTGCATGGAGTGGTAAAGGTAATAGATATCATACCATGTCGGTATTTGAATTTTATACTACGTTCATATAGAAATGTATCATGCATGTATGTGTTGTTATGAACATAGTAACTGAAACGAAGTGAGTACTAATGGTCTTGATTATAGTAATGCATCCTATATGAAGTAGTCATGCTTAGGCCATGCATGGTATGTTTGAATGCATAGTATTCCTGAATCAATGCAAGGTAGCATTGCGTGGATATGCATTAAAATATTTTTGAATCTTGTAGTTATGCATTGAATGGATGCATATGAAGGGTGTGAGTAACTGATTACATAAGTATGGGTGCAAATGTTGTGATGCATTGCATGAATGCATTGAGACAGTGCATGGGATATTATGAATAACTAATGGCTGAAATGATAAATTGATGACAACTCTAGAACCATTTCAAGAGCTGGTATGAATGGAGGATAGTAAGTGCATGAAGAGGGTAGTCAGGATCAATTGGCTGCCGGAAATGCTCTATGGACGGGCAAAGTGGTACAAATGATACGCTTGTGAAGTAAGAAGTATCTAAACCTTTCATTTAAATTGCATAAATGAGGGTATTGTACCCTATAAATTAAAGTATGAAAATGATGGCGTGAAGTAAACGAGTTTTGGTAGTATTGATGTGATTAACAGCTGGAAGTATTTGAATTTTATAAATTCTGAAAATGCTTCATGGATTGTTACAGCAATAAAAAGGTTATATGCATCAATATTTACCAAGTGTTGGGCTGATTAAAGTTCATATTTCAGATAGATTGTTTGGAGCATGGAAATGTGAGTAAGGCCATGAAAAAGGCCGGATTCTACCATGTGAAAGAGCCAAACCTTATGAGAAGAGTCTCATGGCTGTGAAAATAGTTTGTATGCATAATGGGTTGTTGAATTTGAAATTGTGAATTTCAGATTTGAGGAATTGGTGACAACTACTAATCACTATTGGCTTGCATAAGATTGTGTCAGGAGGATGCATTGTAAGTGGGTATTCATGTTATGCTAGTAACCATAAAATTATAATGGGCATAGTGGTGATGCTTACAAGAGACCCACAATTGAGGATCACCTCATTGCCAAGCAAATCAATTTATGTAGTAAATAGAATTGCAAATTCTCATTGAATTTAATTACTAATGTCATTGCTTGGTTATGTAACAATCAAAATTGAATTGCATTATCAAGTAATGATTGGCTGTTTGGCTACTTGATGAATGTTGTTGGAGCAGGACCCCGCAGCTACAGAAGAAGCTGCTAATTTTGGCGGAAAGAGAGAAGTCTAGCGGAAAAAGGACATGGCAGAGCTACGACAGCGTAGCACGTTTCCAGCTGGAGAGCAGAGCCGAAAACCACGACTTTTGGGATAGGAAAGTCAAGAAGACAACGGTACCAGAACGGCTGGGAGAAGAAAGCTCAACCACTGCATTGAAGGCAGCGGCGGAAGACAGGAGGGCTCAGCGACCCTCATAAAGAAGAAGGAGCAACGAGGCTCAAGCATTGAAGGTGAAGGATAGAAAGAGAAGCGGTGCATAGTACCCATGGTCAGTACCGGGAAGCATGGAAGACTGCAGAGAGCTGCGGTGTGACGGGAAGCGGCTACCTCAAGGACAGAGAGGACCGACTGTCACTGTTTAGGGTATGGGTTTACTGTTGGGACAGGCCCACAGTGTTGTAATGGCACGACCTTCGGGCTGCCTATAAAAGCTTGCATTTTTGTATTGTAAAGGGTTGGTTGGGTAGCTAATCAATCAGTAGATAGTCGGTCAGTTGATAATCTTGTAGATTCAGAAGTCAGTCAGACAGACTGCGTTGTAACGATCCAGACACATAGCTGTCTGTGAGTCATTTTGAGTCTGTAAGTAGTCATTTGCAGAGAGAGAGAACTGAGAGGGAAGATATATATATAGAGAAAAGATTAGAGATCTAGGAGAAACTTAGCGCTGCAAGAGCAGAGCAACAAACTGTGCTAACTTCCCTCAAAAGATATAATAGAAGCACAGTTTGGTGGACGTAGCTCCCAGCCCGGGGGTGAACCACGTTAAACCTGCGTGTTATGTGTTGAATGGATGTGATTGTATTTGCTTATTGCTGCTAGTATTATGCGTGTAATGATAGTAGCAGTAGACGAATGTATGTGTTTTGCCGTTCATAATATTGCAAAAGATTAAGGATAGATCGAAGTATTGCAGTAGGTTGTTTAAGGATTATTTCACGTCTGTCACTAATTACCAGTTATTCATAATAGACTCCTGAAAAGCAGAGTGTCGCACCTTGGCGCAATCAACGTTAAGAGCGTAAAGTCGTAGTGGTAAGATATCGCGGGGAAGCGATATCGCATCGGCAGAGGAGCTGCGATGCGAGGTGCTGCGAGCTGAGGGCTTAGCGTTGAGGAAAGGATAGGTGTTCCGCGGTGCGCAGAGAAGTGGTAAGGAGTGGGAAGCTGCGAGTAAGTGGAAGTTGTGCGACGCGAGAGGAATCCGAGCAGCCGGTGTGAGGCTGAGCATCGCTCGGGTGAAAGTGCCGCGAGTAGAAGGGAACGTGCGATGCGCAGAGCTAGTTGCCTCAGGGGCGCATAGGAGAAAAGGGGAAAGAAGTAGGATGAACAAAACCTGGTCCAAGACACTTGAGTCTCGGAAAACCCATTAGATTCACTTCGGGTGAGACTTCAGATCGCTTTGCGGTCTGTTGCCGAAAGGGCCAGTGAGTTTGGGGTATTGTTGATTAATTATAGTAAACCCGGGTCTGCCCATGCAATCAAAAAATGTACCAAGGGTACACATTGTAAGAAGACCATGTGTGATGTCTTGAAGGAGTCAAAATTTATGGGGAGGTTTTCCCCTACCTTGGAAATGGGTTTCGGGTGAAACTCCATTGCACATTTTGGAAATGTCTCATCTGCACTACATGTTTGGTAAGCCACATGAGTGAGATGGTATAGATTATGTCGGTAAGACATGTGTGGATATGAAATGTAAAAAGGAATTGGGATGGCAAACCGAGGGGCTATCAACTCAGAGAAGGGAGCCCCCCATTCCTCCTTAACGAAGGAATACTGCATCGGCAAATGGATAAGTGTTCTGTAACCCTAGCTAAGAATATGCATGTCAAATTGTTAAATTCAATATGCAAAACATGTTTTGATTTTATTTCCATTATGACCGATTTCTTGAGTATGAATAGGTCCTACATGGCACACACCGAAAAAGGGTGCACACTTTTCAGATGTCATATCATGGAAGGGTTTTCAATATTGATTACACCCTAGGGAGTGGACGCAATCCTGGTGTCTCAATACTTGATAGTGAAGGATGTGAAATATGATTACAGTTTTAGAGCAGTAACGCTGATGAGTTCGCTTATATTGCTTGTGTTGTTAGGCTAAACAGAGGTAGTCTAGTGTTGTACACTAAATGGATAATGGCTTGGGCTCATCCTACCTTCTACAAAAGAGCATAGAGAACGGAGTGGTTTCTTGTGCTGTATCGGGTAGTGGAATTAGAGTTCACTGCTGGAAATGAAACCTGGAAATGGTTGTTTATTGTTGATATAAGTGCATGTGTTGTTGTTAATGGCCTGATAAACCCAACTACGTTGGCTTAGCTGATGATTGGTTGTTGATATAAGTGCATTGTTGATATAAGTGTATTGTTGATACAAGTGCAGGCGATTTGTTGACGGTATGATAAAAACAACTGAAGGTTGGCTTGACTGTGCCTGATATATATAAAAGGATGTTGTGAAGAAGCCTTCGTGTTGACCTAACATCCAAGTCCATAGGTAATCCCAACGCTTGCAAAGCGAAGCAGGATCCTGTGGACCAGAGAGGAAACGCACAATACAGATAAGTATTGGATTATTTTGCAATTTCTTGCTTATGAATATACATGTGTATATGATTTGGTTATGATTTTTTAAGCTCTTGTTTAAGAGATAAAAAAAACCCGATGACAATAAACTAAACATGTGAATCTATTCAATGTTTGAATATAGGTATCACTGGAAGTGAGGACCATGAAAGCATCCTAGGGGTGCATGTGGACATGTGACTGTCCTAAAGAGCTCAGAATGAGCAATAATGAAAAAGGTGCTAGTGAGACTGTGAAGGTCCTAGCAGCCAAGACAAACCATGTTGGGAGGCTCTATGGTTGAGAGGTCTGAAATAGACCGGAGACACTAAGTGTCATGACTAAGAGGGATTGGTCCAACATTCATGGTGAAGTGAAAGAGGCTGAGAGCATGAAAAGCCACAACAGTGGTGTGTGTTCCAAGATGGAACAAGACAAAGAGGAAAAAAAACTCTTGCTTCTCTCTCTCTTTCCTTTTGATTATATATATATATATATATATATATATATATATATATACTTATGCATTGTGAAAACAAAGGATTGTTGAATGCATGAATGACTGAAAATAGAATGCATTTATTTTCTTAAATTAAATTATGAATGCTGGAATTGTTAATTCCCTTCCCAAGAATGGACATTAATGAGCTCATGTGTATGTTGGGAAGGCATGAAAAATATGAAAATCTCCTTGATGAGACTTGGACTGTCATGCCAATTGGGAAATTAATTGACTGATTTTAATGCCTATATTATGCTTGGTCTAACAAAATTTCAATGATGCATTTCACGGGTGAGAAAGGTGAAAACCAGTGGTGCACATTGATCATGGCAGCCGACCAAAAGCTAATGCACTTGGCTGGAAGTCTCCTTCAAACAATTTCCAAGACCTAAGAGAATCTTGGAGAGATGCTCAAGATACAGAAAAGGTAGAATGAGATGAACCACTAGATTTTGCAAGACTCTATTTGTTTGCAAAAGGAGGTAAAAACCATTATGGGAGCAATCAGTAAAAGCAAGGAAAGTGGATCAATGATGGGACATTCGTCCAAGCAATCCATTAAGAAATGTTCCAGGCATGAAGACTCAAAGGAAATTGAGCATGTAAAGATGAAGTAGCCAATGAAATGTTGGAAATACAGAGGACATCATTTACGCCGGGACTACCCAACAAGGGAACATAAAGAGGGTAGAAGCCACAAAGTTCCTCAACTTGGGAATGAGCCAAAATCTGAGAACCGGCAAGAGAAACTCATGGAATCCAAGGGGCTTAGTCCTAAAAGTTAAAAGTAAATAATTGAACATGGGACATATCTACAAAATTTTGAAATTTTGATTGTGCAAATCGTATATGCATTCCTATGTATTGGAACACCAAGGATGGTGTTATTCCAAGTAGGAGGGGATTGTAATACCCCAGTTTTGACTTTGTTTGCATTAAAAGATACATGATGTATATTTTGTAAATAATCGTGGTATGGAGCTAAAGGAAAAAGCCCCACCATCGATTTGGTTGTGTATGCTTTGGCAATAGGGATCATTGCCAATGATATATCATGCTATTTGGCACATTATAGTTTTCGGCATCATGTAAATATGCACATTAATTAAAATAAACCTACAGCCAGCTACAACGGTGCAACATTAAATGAAAAGGGCATGATTCCTAAGGTTAAGGGGGGGGGTTCTCTAACCTGTGGGGGTCATTGGGAGTTTTCCATTTGTCGGCCACCCATTTAAATGACTCTGCTATTTATATGCTTTCCCTGTCAGTTCTTGGAATCGGTCTTCTTCCCCATCTGTGGACTGTGTAAGGTTCCAGTTACTTCATTATGGGATTGGGTTGTAGATCTTTCCCTGGTTTTGGTTGTTACGTGTGCAATTATCTTGTGGGGTTGCTGCTGAGTTGTTTTGGCCACACTAGGGCCAAGAACAAGTCTGAGTCATCTTGTTGACTTGAGCTATGTTCACCTTTTCGTTTGGAGTTGTCACCCTGTTATCTTTATTTTCATCACAGAGCTGTGAGATTCTTGTTTTACTACGGGTATGCAGTGGTGGGTCTTTGTATTATTTAGAGTAGGATTAGAGGTTGGGTATGCTTGAGAAAACTGGTGTTTTGGGCCACTCAGATAGAGTTAGACTACTAGCTTTCTTCTCCACAACCCTTGAAGAGTATTGGAAAGGGAATTCAGAGCCTGAGGGACTGTGAAGCAGAGAAAGGACTGATTCCTGGTATTGGGTGTGTGGATGTCTTAGAAGTTAGGTTAGCTCTGGTGTAGGCATCCTTAGCTCTCCATTGAGACCACCAGCTTAGCATTTAGCCTTTCCTAGCTCCTTGACGACCTGATAAACCCTATTGTGTGGGCTTAGCTGATTTGTGTACCTTGGCTATGTGTAAGCCTGCTTTGACCCTTATTCCTTGAGGAATCATGCCCAGCTCAAGGGTGGCGGTGTTGCTGATAGATTGATGAGCATGAGGGCTTATGGTTGGGTGGAATGTTGTAGCGACGTAGTTGGTTGCGAGACGAGATATTTATAAGATAAGCATTCTTGTCCATTTTTCTTCTACATTTACATTTACTGTCTAATGTCTAATGAATCATAATGATGAACATGTTGATGCTAGAATGTATATGTTTGCTTCCACTGTATGATTGAGTAACTATGCATCCTTGTATGTTTTATGCATCTTAGCATGTTTTGTGTTCTAAGCATTTTATATCAGCATTATATGTATGTTCATATTCATGGGGATATTTTCCTAGAGGTTTTTGTTTGTTTGGTAGTGTCCTCTTCGTCGGTCGGAGGGTCCGGGACATTACAGGACGCAACCGCTTCACCCATGGTTCTGAACTAGAGGTTTTTGTGTCATAAACTTTGTTAGGATCGGTCACAGTATTAGTGGAAATGTTTGGACCATGTCTCACTCTTTCCATTTCCAACCTGGCCTTTTCTCTTACCTCATTTTCCTTTTCAATGGGTATATTCCTTCTATTTTTTCTTACTCTTTTACGTGAGTTTCCCATCTCCAAAATTTTCTTTATCAAAACTATGTGGTCTACCCCTGCATAAGAAGCAACAAATAAGGAATTAGCTCCATTATACAAGAAACATTATGCGTTCCAACATAATTAACTATATTATAGATATGTTAGTATGGTAATTATTGGCATTGATACATAAACGCTGATTAAAGGTTTCTCTTTATGCTCAAACTAAAGTTTCATTTCTATAATCTATTTCAATCAAGTAAAGAAAGTCAATTTTGCAGGTATTATAGCTATAGGATTACGACTTCCTTTGTGTTCAAAAAGTATTGGAAGTCACAAGAAGATGAGTGAAATATTCTTCATTTCCATCACCATCGTACGAGATGAAATTACACATAATATACCACATTAGTTGTGAGGGAAGACACAAGTTGGTGGTTGGATGTATTGGGAAAAAATTGAATAAATTACACTCATTAAGTTACAAGTTAACTAAAGAGAACAAATTGACTAATTACACAATGATGAGGTTCCAAATCCCCCGAAAAAAAGAAGAAATCATTGAGGTAGAGGCATCCCTGTAAAGCTCAAAGGAATGTTATGATAAATCTATCATGAAGAGGATAGCATGGACAAGTTGATGAACTATTCAATATGGACCCTCTCCTATGATTGCTTCCAAGGTTTTTATACTAATTAAAGAGTCTCAATAGAGAACCTCATATATGCCATCCTTGTGGGAAATCAAAACATATTCATGTGCAAATGATTATTAGTCTACATTGCATACTTCATCTTGTATAGAGAATATGGACAACTTGGTGAACTATTCAATATGGAACCTCTCCCATGATTGCTTCAAATGTTTTTTTTTTAAATTGAAGAGTCTCAAGAGATAACTTCATCTATGCCATCATTGTGTGAAATCAAAATATATTCATGTGCAAATGTAAATTAGTTAACATTGCATACTTCATCTTGTATGGAGAATATGATACTTGTTTAGATGTGAAGTTGGGAATTGTTCTTGTGAAATTAATTGTTGTCTATGAGAGAGATATTGTTGTAGGAATATGATAAAACATAAATCAATGAAATGAACTGAAAGCTTGTGAATCAAAACAATTATTTACAATTCACCATACCTATTCAAAATGATCTCTTCTTGCAATGAAAACTTGTATTTTGAATGTATCCACTAACTTCCAAGACCATTGAATATGTTTGTTAGATTCCAAGAGTGATATTCTATCAAATAGATCAAATAGTGTCCAATATATGATTGAGTGTGAGCCAAATTGCAAAGTTCAAGACCACAAAACACGCGAACAATTGTAGAAAACCCGTGAAAATTGGTAGCAACCCCAGGAATCAAGATATCTATTTTTTTTAACTAGTAGCAACTGTGCACAACCTTATTTGTGAGCATGCACGTGTGTATAAGAGCGTGCGCATGTATTAACGCATACGTGCATAGAGACACGTGCACGCTACTGCCTAACATTTACAACATTTACTCACTAATGTTTATCCCATTTAATGACTAACGTTCTTCAATAATGTGTCGATATTCACACATGTACGAGTATTTTTACAATATATTCTTCACCACTACTTTCTTCTTAGGCCCATGGGTTCCATTATGAGGTCTTATGCTCCTTATTTATGGCTAGTGGAGGGCAAGGGAGGCCTCCAAAACTGACCATCATCACCATCATAATCATCATCATAGTCATCATCATCATAATCATCATCATAACCATTGTCATCATAGTCATCCTCATCATCATCATCATAGTCATCATCCTCATCATCATCATTGTTCCTCATCATCTTCATCGTCATCATCATCATCACCATAATTGTTCATCATCATTGTCATCGTCATCATCATCATCATCATCATCATCATCATAGTCATCATCATCATCCTCATCATCATCATCCTCATCCTTATCATCATCATCCTAGTCATCATTCTCATCATCATCATCATCATCATCATCCTCGTCCTCATCCTCATCATTATCATCATAGTCATCATCCTCATCATCATCATTGTCATCATCATCATAACCATCATAGTCATCATCATCCTCATCATCGTAATCATCATCATCATAGTCATAGTATTCATGATCATCATCATCATCATCATCATCATCCTCGTCGTCTCCATCGTCGTCACCATCTTCATCATCGTCGTCATCATAGTCATCATCGTTATAATCATCATCATCTTCATCATCATCATCATCATCATCATTGTTCATCATCAACATCATCATCCTCATCATTGTAATCAGCATCATCATCATCATAATCATCATCATCATATTCATAGTCATCGTGATAGTCATCATCGTCATCAGCATTATCATCATCATCATCATTGTTCATCATCATCATCATCGTCGTCGTCATCATCATCATCATCATCATCGTCATCATCATCATCCTAATCATCATAGTCATCATCCTCATCATCATCATTGTCATCATCCTCCTCCTTATCATCATTATTCATCATCATTGTCATTCCATTGTCATCATTCTCATCATCATATTCATGGTCATCATCATCATTCCATTGAAAATGCTTGAAAATAAAATCAAAGCAAAGTTTCAAATAAACCTATCATCATCATCATCATCACCATCACCATCACCATCATTGTTCATCATCATTATCATCATCGTCATCGTCATCATCATCATCACCCTCATCCTCATCCTCATCATCATCATCATCATCATCATAGCCATCATCCTCATCATCATCATTGTCATCATCCTCCTCCTCATCATCATCATTGTTCATCATCATCATCATTCCATTGAAAATGCTTGAAAATAAAATCAAAGCAAAGTTTCAACTAAAACTATCATCATCATCATCATCATTGTTCCTCATCATCATCATCATCATCATCATCACTATCATTTTCATCGTCGTCGTCATCATCGTCGTCGTCATCCTCATCATCATCATCATAGTCATCATCCTCATCATCATCATAGTCATCATCCTCACCATCATTGTTTATCATCATCACCATCATCATCATAATTATCATCATCATCATCATCATCCTCATCATCATCATCATCATAGGCATCATCCTCATCATTGTCATCATCCTCATCATCATCATCATAGTCATCATCATCATAGTCATCATCATCATCATCATCATCATCATCATCATAGTCATCGTCCTCATCATCATCATTGTCATCATCATCATCATCATTATCATCACCATCATAGTCATCATCATCGTAATCATCATCATCATAGTCATACTATCCATCATCATTGTCATCGTCGTCATCGTCGTCATCGTCATCATCATCATCATCATCATCATCATCATCATCATCATCATCATCATAGCCATCATCGTCGTCGTCATCATCATCGGTAGCAGCAACATCATCATCATTGTTCATCATCATCATCATGGTCATCATCATCATGGTCATTGTAGCAAGGATTTCTCCCTTGATACAGGGTAGGAATGGCTACCTTCCATCTATAGGACGGAAGGGTAGGTTCCTGGTGGTGAAATGCAATAAAAATGGACAGAAAACGAAGCAGAACAGAAATAAAAGAAATGGATGGAAAGAACCTTTCTGTAAACACTATTAGGGTTTAGCTCTAGCAACCTACATACAATTTTAGAACCAAAATACCTGCAAAAACATGTTAAGAAACAAACCTGCAAACAAATATGGGTTAGGAAAAACTAAGCAAACTACCAAAGCAAAGACATAAACAACAAGCTATACCTTCTCTTTGATGGAATGGGCCACCATGCCCTATCTTGGAGAAGCACCTCTCTTGGATGGGGGAGCTATGGCTCAATGGAAGATGGAGGAGAGGGAGTGTGGGTGGCTTGAGAGACAAAGGGTCTCAAGGCATCCACTCAGGCAGCATAACAGTATGCAAGGGAGAAGTGTTTTGAGATGGACCCCCACCCCTCTATTTATAGCTTGTTTAGGGTTCTAAGCCCCTGGTCAAGGCTTTAGCCCCTTTTTGGGATTTTAGCCCTTTTCGCTCAAAATTTAGCTCCTTTTAGGGTTTTAGGCTTCTTTGAGGGGTTTTATCCCCTTTTTGGAGGGCTTAGCCCCTATGAGAGCTATTTAGGCTCTTTTTGGGGATTTTTAAGCCCTTTTTCATGTTTTTAAGCCTTCTTGAGGGTGTGGGGGTCAAATGAAGGTCATGCATGGGTGTCCTTGGGTGGTGTAGGCCATGTTGATCTGAGTGAGGTATTTTTTTGGTTAACATATTTCCCCTTGATGTGTGAGGGAAAGAGCTCATCGTATGGTCGACGGACATCATAAGATTTTCTACGGAGAGGTGGTACTTCCTGGGTTGGGGCATGGTGGCTTTTGGTTTTTGTATTAATATGGTTCCCATCAATGGGTTAGATACAAATAATGTGTGACATGTATATGGATGAGGTAGGAATCCCCATGATCGTAACAATGTCGAAAGAATAATGTGATCTATGCTCTAAAATACAAGAGCCGGTCATATACAACTAATGATACATAGTGGTTTCCTTACTTGGAGGCTAAATACAATACTGATCTAAAGAATTACTACATTGGACCCATGGAATTCTCATGGAATTCTATATCTTCATGACTGATGGCCTGCTAGATCTGGCATAGTACATAGCTGTATGGACTCACTGATGGAGAGTCAGAGTCTCTGTGGTACAAGTATGCTACATCAATCATAATTCTATATAGAAGCTCTGGTGGGGCTTCTGAACACTGTATCCAACACAACCCAGAAATCAAAAGGGACATAAACCTATTTAGGTCCCTCGAATAGACTCATCAATGTGCTAGAGTCAGGTGACATCCGGGGTCTTCGACCAAATAATGCATGGACCAATACCTTGTACAAATCTCAATGGTGCGATGATGTATCTGGAGTCAAGCACGTGAGAAACAACCATCCTGAGAGGCACTAAGGACTCCTCTCAAGTGGTCTGAGGAATTCATCAAGGAGGTTAATGAAACCAAGATACAAGGACCTCTAGGTCTATTCTCTGGAATATGTGTGTTGTCATCAACAGAGGGAGACCTACCCTAGGTCAAGGCAATGGTGTTTCCTTGACCAAAAGCACGAGGGAGATAAACCGAAAGATGTGAGACAATCTGAGGACTGACCCACTAAATGGGGGGGAGCGGGGGGAGGGGAAGAGTTGAACAAGGGCAGAGGGAGTGTAGTAGACTCAAACTTTCTTTGTTCAGAGTATGACGGTAGGGAAGACCAGACAGCAAATGAAATTGACTCATGGGAATGGGATCATAGCTATAATACTGGAAATGCCACTGCAGATAGGAAATACTTGGGGGGGGTGGACACTTTTGGTACTAATGGGATCCAAGGAAGACACATTGTAGAGTACTCTAAACAAAGGTGAAACAAAGTGGGAATGTTGCCAAACTGTTATCTATGGCGTGGTGTCTAGAGACACCGTCGTGGTACAATCTCATGGATTTTTGGCAAGCCCGAGAAAGTAAATGCTTGATGGTGCTTTCAATTTTAGAGAGTCTGAAAGCACGAAGAAGACTCCAGTGGGGGCTCTTTTTCATTGGTAGTCTCATGTGCCGGAAAAAGGATAAAAGTATACATATGAGAGCTCACCCATTATGTGTGGGGGATGAGAGACTTCTTTACCATTGGTAGTCCAATCAGGCCAGAAAAGGTTAAACCTATACTGACTGGACGGTCATTTAGATACTTTTATGAGCATGAACCAAACCAAGTTTGCTCGGCAATATTTTCTTGATGAGAAGGCTGGAAAAGAGCTTAACGACAACCCATGGTGAGATTTTTTGTAAAGAGCGACTCCTCTGCCCAAGAAAGCATAAAAGTATGTAGAGGGGAATGGTCTTGGCTTGAATATGACAAGTTGGTCCTTTTCATTTAATGGTTAACGAAGTCTACAAAAGGAGATAAATGAGACGATGTAGACGCCCTTTCCTATACTTTAACAAGCGGGAAAGGAAACAGTTGCGCTCGGGAATCTTTTCATTCTTTTAGGAGTCAAAAAAGAGCTTAAACAAAAATCTAGTATGGTCAACTGATTGTGATGGCACAGGAGGTGCCCCATGTCAGGATGGTGGACAGTGGTCCAAAGTTCATCCGTGTAGTATGGACAAAGTAGGTGGCTCTCAAACATATCAATACATGCACAGGATAGATTGCAGCAGAGGCACGCGAGTCGGTGCGGAAAAGGAATGCAAACCGAGGTGGCTCTCGGACAGAGGTCAAGAGAGTCATGTGTGAATTGTGGTGGATGGAATTGACTACATGTGATGTGAGTGCAAGTCCAAAGGCAGTCATACGCCAAATACATGCAAAAGAAATAATTCATGTTCTGGACAATGGTCCAGAGATTCGCATAAGGTGTGGTGGATGAAGTAGACGGATATATGCTAAAATAAAAATGATGTTCCTTAATGGGCAGTGGCTCAAGAACGCACATGACTAGCAGTAGGAAAGAGTAATGAAAGTAAAGGTCTAGAGACACTTACATCACAATGATGTGGCTTGTAAACCAAGGTAACTTCTAGGAAGCGGTCCCGAAAATTACTTACTAAACATGAAACAATGGTCTCATAAGGAGATAGAAATTTGATCCCGGAGGTGTGAGAGGTGTCTCGAACAGGTTCCGGGTGACTTTGTATTAGAAGCTAATGGTGCTTCCCCTAAATGGGGGTCTTTGATTTGTGGTAAAAAAATTGTTAAAAAAAAAAGGAAAAAAACTACGCTATAAAGGACTCATGGTGGTTATATCAGGCATAGAATCTCTTGAGGTGGAGCCCATTGCACATCTTCTTCAAGAGTCGACCATCTGATTCAATGAAGAGGTATGCCCCCTTATCGATGTTATACCAAAATCCTGTCACCATCATGTGATAAGACATTTGACATACCTACTTGCCCTGAATCCCATCTTCTAGAGTGGAGACTTAATGGTTTTTTCATCGATATGTCATACAAATTACTAGCACTGTGCATGCCCCTTTATCCAGGAGCGGTACCCCTGCTCGCACCACCTTTCATCAGTTGTCCACAAGCGGTGCCACTACCCATTGTCCTTGGTCCATAGGCAGTTATTACCAGAACCACTCTGTCATAGAAGGAGAAGCGCAGTACCCTGGGTAAAAAGGGAAAAAGAGAAGTTTCTCAAGGCTTCTAGATGACAAGCCTCGTGTACTGCCTTATCCCTACTGTTGTGGGTTGGTTGAGCTCGAGATCCCTCATCCTAGGATCTTAGAGGCCACCTCACCCACTAATTTCTCAACCATCTCTATCCATTAAAGCCCTATAAATATGAGCTCATAGCCATGGTTGAGGGGAGAACATTCAAGGTATTGTTATGTTGTTGGATTGATTCTTGGCCCAAGATCATTTGGAGAGAGCATAGAGAGCTAGAGTCGGAGATTTTGGGGATGAAGAGTTGGTTTCATGGAGATGCATGTCAACACTAAGGCTTGGTTGTAAAATTTTTCATATTTCTAATGCAACTTGATTTCTGTCCCACATATGATGTTGTTGTTGTGATTTCGGATATATATGTTGCTAGATTCCTTAATCACTAGCATAGACTAGTAGATCATATTTTGGTTGCTTTGATTCATTTCGTGTTGATTTTTTTGCAGGTACACAGGTGAACTATCAAAGCCTTACATTCCAGATATCTATAGCGTCTAGGGAGAGTCTTCAACCTCTATCATCTATTTGTTTTAGATCTGAACCATTGAGACCAGTGGAACACCTTGCTGTCCGCAGGAGGTGAAATATTCCAGCTAACAAATCTGGCGACTCCGTTGGGGAGTAGAGTATTCAGTTGTTCTGATCTTCCTCAGTATGCAACTCTTGTCCGAATCTAGGCTCCATTTTCTTCAACTCTTTTCAATCAGATCTAATTTTTGATTTGTATTATTTGGGTTTGAAATTTCTAGATCTGTTCAGATCTGAGTCATTTCGGTCTTGTATGCTCTGTTTCCATACTCAATTCAATAGTATTTTCCTTGATCTAGCCTTTTACTGACTTGATCTATCATTCTCCTTGTGTTTTGGATTTTTACATGGAACCGCACATGTTCTATTGGCAAGGAGCGGTGCCACCGCCTGAGTCTAGTTATCCATACGCGGTGCCACTGCCTGAATCCAGTGAGCAAGGAGCGGTACTACCTCAAAACCACCTATTAGCAGCTTCATCTGTGCGGTGCCAGGTAGGCCCTGTTCCAGACTTTGTATTTTGATTTTTTCTGTGTTTTTGGCTTACTTTTTGATGAAATGAAGTGTGTTTTTTATTGTTGTATTGTTTCTGCATTCAAAGAGAGTTTATGTTTCTTGCATTGGATTTTGCATTATTTTCTTTGCTTGAAACCTCTTGCTCTTTTCTGTAGATATTATTCATTGAAATTGGAAATATACATTTCATTTTCATGTGTAGGCTTTGGTTTGTTTTGGACTTGGAATGCATGAGTGATCCATGTTTTTTTGAGTCTTCCTTTGCTTGGGGTGATTTTTGTTTCCTTTTGCATGCTGATTTTTTCAGTGCTTGGTAGGAAAGATTGGTTCTTCATTTCCTTGTCTGTTTCAAAGATAAGCTTTAGTTTTCTCTCTCTTTTGCTTTAATCGCAAGTTTATTGAGATATTTTCATCTTGTTTTGTGCATGATTGTTCGAGATTCTAGATCTTACTTTCATTGAGAAGAAACATATATTTTCAGCTTTGCGTGCATTAGAGTTAGATTTTTTTGGAAACGTTAGTGAAATCATCTTTCCAGTAAGTTTTTATACATCTTTTTCAAGCATGAGAGGATAGGAAACATTTATTATTTATGTTTGATGTTCTCTGTAGAAATTCAGGCCAGCAGTAGATTAATTTTACCCACAACAATTATCAATTGATCATGCAAAATTGCTAACAATGGACACTGAATATGGAGCTGTAACACAAAATTATATTAACTGAGTGTACAATAGCCAACCCTATAATAACCTAGGTTTCTAAATATATAGAATACATCAAGATATCGAATGCATAAGGAGGCATCCAAAACTAGCATAAAGCAGGCTTACACAAAATAGGCAAATCCCCCATAGGTGTAAAAAGTTGATCCCAAATATGTCATGAGGTTCACGAATTGGCAAGGGCGCATGGGAAAGCTAATGAGTGGTGGAATGGCAGCTCATACATGCTTTTGCATGGAGGAAAGAATGGAGGATGAAAGGGGCAAAAAAAAAGTTCACCTCACCTAGTCTTGCTTTCCTATGTGCCTTAAAACACTGAAAAAGCAGGCAATAAAGCAGAAAAATCAGAAGGGCGCCTAGGAGGCTAGGAATAAAGTATATTTGATTCCTAAGGCTTTCCCAAGCACTACATGAGTCAAAGATGGCAAGTTTGACCTCTATGGATAGGTAATTAGCAGCTTGCACATGGTGGGACTCATGAACTAGGCAAATAAGACAAAAATAAATGAATTAATGTCTAAGTGGGTAATAATATGGGTTTGATTATTCTAACACCCCCCCTTAAGCCTGACTTTATGAGTAATAAATCAAAAATATAGGGCCTAGCAAGAAGGCTTAGTCACCCTTTTACATACTGCAAGTCCATATGAAACAAGGAAAGAGGCAAAACCAACTTGGGAAAATCCTCCCTTAAACATGGACTGTAAAACAAAATTGTAGAATCTTGTCTCCACTCATGCCTTTATAGCATGATCAGAAATCCCCAGTAGTGATTTGAGATTGCTGAAGGTCTTCTCATAAAATGCTTTGGTGAAGATATCAGCTACTTGTTCTGAAGATGAACAGAAGAGTAGGTGCCAATGGTGCCATCATGCACAAGCTCTCTGATGTAGTGCATGTGAATCTCAATGTGTCTGGTTCTCTGCTTCTGAACTGGATCTTTGCAGATTCGAATGGTACTCTGGTTATCACAGTAGATGGTAGTTGAGTACTCAGGTTTGAAACCACATTCTCCAAGTAAACCCTGCAACCATAAACACTGAGTTGTTGCATTAACAACTCCTCTGTACTCAGCTTCTGTAGATGAGAGTGCAATGGCACTCTGTTTCTTGCTTGACTAGTTGATTGGCCCTTCTACAAGCATGAACACATACCCTGAAGTGGACTTTCTGTCTGTGCTATCACCTGCCCAATCACTGTCAGTAAATCCAATCAAATCAAGATCAGATTTTGCCTTATAGAAGATCCCATGTGTCCTTATTCCCTGAACAAATTTAAGGATCCTTTTGACTGCTTTCCAATGGATCTCATGAGGCTGATCCATGAATATAGAAGCCACACTTACTACATAACAAATATCAGGTCGAGTATGTGTCAAATACAATAAACATCCAATCAATTTTCTATACAGTGTATTGTTTACCATCGGTGGAGAATCATCTTCCTCCA
>LPNX011054185.1:558408-572780 GCA_001517045.1 Pseudotsuga menziesii
TTGAATCCACCCTCGAATCTCCAGCAATCAAATCTTGATCTTTGGATGGTTTGATGGTGCCCATCATCACTAGCTTGTCCTGTTCTTGTGTGAGAGATTCCATGAAATATGCAAGGCTAGGCATCTTCCAGGTTCNCTAATGCATAAGGAGGCATCCAAAACTAGCATAAAGCAGGCTAACCCAAAATAGGCAAATCCCCCATAGGTGTAAAAAGACGATCCCAAATCTGTCATGAGGCTCAGGAATTGGCAAGGGCACATGGGCAAGCTAATGAGTGGTGGAATGGCAGATCATACATGCTTTTGCATGGAGGAAAGAGTGGAGGATGAAAGGGGCAAAAAACAAGTTCACCTCACCTAGTCTTTCTTTCCTATGTGCCTTAAAACACTGNCAGTACGATCTGATCATCTTTCTTTTCGATACCACACTGCTTCAGCTATAAAACTAGTGCTTTGAACTTGGAGAAATATAGCTGCAGGGATTCAAAGCTACTGGGACTCAGAGAAATCAGCTCATTTTCGATCTGATGTCCCCTCATCNAAGGGTGCCTAGGAGGCCAGGAATAAAGCAGATTTGATTCCTAAGGCTTTCCCAAGCACTACACGAGTCAAAGATGGCAATTTTTACCTCTATGGATAGGCAATTAGCAACTTGCACATGGTGGGACTCATGAACTAGGCAAATAAGACAAAAATAAATGAATTAATGTCTAAGTGGGTAATACTATGGGTTTGATTATTCTAACATTCTCTAGATCTCTTTTTTATTTGCTTTGAATATTGTTTGGGGTGCATTGATATTTCACTTTTCATTTGAAAAGATAGAGTTGCATTTGTATTTGAGTGTGCATTTTTGGGAAGAAAAGTAAATCTCTCTCCCTCTCTTAGGTAGAATTTCATTGAAGAGGAAAACTTGCATCATCATATAGATCAATGTGCATCTTCTTTAAATTCAAGTTTTCACTCCATGGTTCTACCTAAACACACAAGATAAAATTAACGCTAGTACTAGGTTAAAACTTTTAGCAATTTGAGTGATAAGTTAGAGACATGGTCGGGCGTCGTTAAGCATAGGAGCTATAGTTATTTGTCAGCATTACATCCCGGGACTCACGCGGTTCTTCCACGTACCATTTTTATATCGAACGGCCTTTCACGTACCCTTGAGGTATATAGAAAGGTACTTCACATACTCAATTGTATATCAGAATGCCCCTTGTGTACGGTTATGCATTAGACAGCACTACTACCTATTTGATCTCCCTCATACCTTGCATATATCAGGAGACCGTTTTAGGAATCCTCAAACCATCTGAGTTATCCTTTTGGCCTGTCCTGTGGGGTTCCTGACTCTTATCCACTCCTTTCACATGTTTGCTTGTTTCTTTTAGTTTGAGTAGTACTTGCTTATGCGTGGTAGTTATGGGGTTATTAGAGAGTTTAGAGATGGCATCCTCATCTAGGACTACCACTCAAGAGGTCCCTTTCCAAGGTATACCTTTTGTATTCCCTCAAAGTGAAGGTATTGGTCCTCCCTTTATTGCCACTCTAAATATTCCTGGGTTAACTATAGGATTATCGGTCTGGTTGTTTAAACCGGTAATTCCTGTTACACCTAATGTCTCAAATGTCACCTCTCCTCCAGGAGAGGATCGACCTCAACCTAATCCCTCTCCTTCTCCACCGGTTGTGGCTTCATCTCTTTCTTCTTCTTTGTTTGACCAAAGCTCTACGGTTAGTAGTCATGTGGGTAAGAAGAAGAAGAAAGGGATGGGTAAAAAGAAGAAGGATAAGAAAGAGAAAAAGAGGTAACCATCTGCTCTTGATGGTGCTCATTCTAAGAGAACACCTGAAAAACCTAAGTTCCCTTGTAAGCTTTGCAAGGAGACCACTGTCTTAATGAGTGTCTCGGTATCTCCTGTGTACAAGAAGAGTGGTCTAAAAGGTCCAAACCGTCTATGTCATCAACCTCTGATCATCATGTTGACGATATTCCCTCAACCAGTGACCCATTGGTAAAAGGTCGTAAGGGTAAAGTCTTGTATCCTTGTTTGATATGCAAGGCTATGCATCATACTTTTCTTTGTCCAAGCATGGATGAATATTTGCGCTGGTTGGAAAATATTACTGATCATCAATAGGTGATTCCAACAAGTGATAGTAAGTTATCCCTCGATCCCCCACTAGTTGACCAAGTGGTCGATTCAAATTTATCTATGGCTGATCCCACTCTTCCTTCAGAGAGTGAAGTTAAAGTGGTCGAGCCGGTGTCATTTACACCCGATCCCACTCTTTCATCAGAGAGTGTTAAGAATAAAGTAGTATTTTTGACCAAATCTTCGTCTTGTTCTTCTCTTCCAGTAGAGAATGAACCAAAACCTGCCGAAGTTGTTATGCTTCGTTCTGATTGTTCTCGACAAGAGGAAATTTTGTCTGTCTCGACAGAACCCTCTCTGAGAAGTGAGGCTATTTCCTTTGACTGGAGTAACCTAATAGAGTCTAGTCTTCATTCGAGTGTTCCTTTCCAGATAGTTGTGAATGTTACTGCTAGGTGGATACTTCACACTATTGTTGATGAAGAGGCTTCTGTTAGTATTCTATCCTCAACTAATTGGCTTAGGTTATCCTCAGCTTGTGCCAGCCACCAATCAAATACTGGTTTTTAATCGAAGGCCTACTGCACCTTTAGGGACCCTTCCTTGTTTTCCTATCACATTAGGAAGGAAACCTATCTGTATCGATGTTATGGTGGTCCAAGGTCCTTTAGATTTCAATCTGCTCCTTGGACGTGATTATGTTTATGCCATGAAGGCTTTTGTGTCCACACTCTTTAGAGTTATGCATTTTCCCCATGATGGGAAGATTGTGACCATTGATCAGCTTTCCTTTGTTACACCTGACCATCGCATTACTCCTAGTAATCAGATTACCCTGGATGTGCCGCATGTTCTTGTGGTTCGTTCCCCTTCTTCTAGTTAGCTTCTTCCCATCATAGGTAAAATGGGGGGCATGGCTCTAGCCTCTGGACTTCATACTGGAGTTAAGTTGCTAGCTTTTATGAAATGGGGGCAACCTACCAACCTCTGGATATCATGTTGGGTAGGAGCAAGTTTTAGAGCATAGTTTACTTTTGGTTTTAAGCTCGTTAAAAAATAAAACCACTCCTTAAGCATAGTTTATGCTTTTGGTTTCAAGCTTGCATAAAAATGAAACCATGTCTAGAGCATAGTTTACTCTTTTGGTTTCAAGCTCGTTAAAAAATAAAACCATTCCTTAAGCATATTTTATGCTTTTAGTTTCAAGCTTGCATAAAAATGAAACCATGTCGAGAGCATAGTTTACCCTGTGGTTTCAAGCTCGTTAAAAAATAAAAACACTCCTTAAGCATAGTTTACGCTTTTGGTTTCAAGCTTGCATAAAAATGAAACCATGTTCTAAGCAAAGTTCCCATTCTATGTCAAGCTCGTTAAAAAATGAAATAACACCTGACCATCATGTCAAGTTTTGACCATCATGTCAGTCATTCTTAAGCAAAGTTCCAATTCTATGTCAAGCTCGTTAAAAAATGAAATATATATCCCCAAGAATAGTTTACCTTTTGGTTTCAAGCTTGCATAAAAATGAAATCATTCTTGATAAAAGTTCCCATTCTATGTCAAGCTCGTTAAAAAATGAAATGGATGTCCTTAAGCATAGTTTACGCTTTTGGTTTCAAGCTTGCATAAAAATGAAATCATGTTCCCAGCATAGTTACCTTCCATGTCAAGCTTGTGTAAAAATGAAACAGATCCCCTTCCCTTGAGTCGAGTCTTCATTTTAGTGTTAGAACTTGAACCTTCTTTTCTCCTTCCTGATTCTCATTCTTCCTACCCCCCCAGTGAACATTTTCACATTATTAACCAGTTTTTTAGGTTGGTTATGGAAGAAGAATCGTCCCATGAAATGAATCTTGGGGGCATGTCAAGCCGCTAGCAACCATGCTAGGGGTAAGCTTCGCTAGCAATCATGATGGGGGCAAGATTCCACCCTCTGTATAGCATGTTAATGGGATTTGTCAAGCATAGTTTACCCATTGGTTTCAAGCTTGCATAAAAATGAAACCAATCTCTGAGCATTATTTCAAATGATCTTCGAGCTTGTTAAAAATAGTAAGATGGTGTTGAGCTTACTTTTCATTTTTCGTGCTCTGGTTAAAACATGAAAATTGGTTTGAGCTTAGGTTATTACTTTTTCGTGCTCTGGATTCAAACATGAAAAAGGTTAATGGAGTTCTCTTTAAACTCTTTTCAGGCTCCCTAAATACGAAAATATTGTCGAGCGATCTTGTCTTCTTCACGCTCATTAAAGTATTTGAAGAGTCGTCCTTCTAACGGTAGGTTATCTCTTTGTCGGTTCGAATAGGACTATTTACGAGAAAGGAACACTCCAGCCAATCATGACTAGAAGAGTTCTATAAGGTATGATTTTACACTTTTTGGGGCCTTAGAGACTAAATCATACAAAAAAGGACCCCCATGGATTTTTCTTTTGTATTCATTCAGACTCTCTAAACATGAACGATACCAAGTTTTCTTTTAGTGGACTCATTAAATTAAACATTGAGGGACCTGTTTTGGGAACGAACCCCTCCTCTCTCAGGTTCCTAAAACATATGAGACTGGAATTGTCTTCTGACAAGCTATATCGAGTGTTTGTTACCCTCTTTGAACTCATAAAACCGAAAAGAGGCACACATCGATCATGATGGGGAAAATGGGAAGGGAATCATTTTGTAAATAATGGCAGTTGTTTGTCGGTACCTTTGAACATGGCACTTGTCTGCACAATCATGTCAGTCAATTGATTATTCAGCTAATATTCATGACGATCCACTTTCATGAGTCATGTCAATCCTTTGATTCTTTCAAAAGAATGCATTGTCCAATGTCGCATTGTGTATCTTTCCTGTCTAGTCATGCTGCCAAGTAATTTTGTTGTGCCACCCGATGTTCAGAGGAGATCTGAAGAAGTTTTACCTCTATAGTCTACACAGTCTTTGTGTCAATATCTTTGAGTCAGTCATATGGTTACTACATTCACATCATTCTAGAACTATGTTCCGAGTTTCATGTCATCGATGTGGGACTCATCATGGCCCTCCTTCGACGAGACTATTCCTGTTGACATCATCTCATCATCCGAGAAATAGTATTAGAAACAATATTTAGTACCTTGAGATCTATATGCCTTAATGATAGATTCTCTCACTCTCAACATAGGTTCAGATCATTGACCTTTGATCGATAGAATCGACTGGGTGTTTGACATCAAGACATCTGTTCACACTCAGTAGATTGTACTAGGGTACCTTGGGAATCATTGACATTAATGATGATCTCCCTCAAACTTGTTAATGGTTCACATCATTGGACGGTAATCAAGTGGTTTCTACCAGGTTTAACTTCAGATCATTGTAATCACATGGATAGAATCGTACTTTGTGGAAGATGAGACGAAGACCTTGGGAATTTGTTTAAAAGCGCTTATTGCTTTTTCCCCACGTTGCGATGGAATTTTGTATATCTAGCATGGATCCACATTTGTATGGTCATGGCTATGCTCAAATTTGCATGTGTATGGTATAGATCTACATTGTATGTCTGGTAGCTATGTCCACATTTGAGTCCTCTATCACATGGATCTACGTTGTATTCTAGTAGCCATGCTTGTTTATTCCACTCATGGATCTACCTTGTATTGGTCTATAGCTATGAGTTTGGTTACTTGTGTCTATGAGTCAACATACTGATGTACTATAGATGCCTACTTGACTACATACTCCGATCGAGCTAACATTTTCATCTCCTGGCGACGACTTGTTCTCAAAGCTCTCAGTTATCGTATCAATTTAAGACTCATCCTTTGGGGCGCATCCTGTTATACCAAAATCATGTCACCATCATGTGATAAGAAATTTGACATACCTACTTGCCCTGAATACCATCTTCTAGAGTGGAAACTAAATGGTTTTTCATCGATATGTCATACAAATTCCTAGCACCGTGCATGCCCCTTTATCCAGGAGAGGTACCCCTGCTCACACCGCCTTTCATCAGTTGTCCACAAGCGGTGCCACTGCCCATTTCCCTTGCTCCATAGGCGGTTATTACAAGAACCTCTCTGTCATAGAAGGAGAATCATGGTACCCTGGGTAAAAATGGAAAAAGAGAAGTTTCTCGAGGCTTCTAGATGATAAGCCTCATGTACTGCCTTATCCCTAATGTTGTGGGTTGGTTGAGCTCGAGATCCCTCATCCTAGGATCTTAGAGGCCACCTCACCCACTAATTTCTCAAAAATATCTATCCATTAAATCCCTATAAATATGAGCTCATAGCCATGGTTTAGGGGAGAACATTGAAGGTATTGTTATGCTGTTGAATTGATTCTTGGCCCATGATCATTTGGAGAGAGCATAGAGAGCTAGAGTCGAAGCTTTTGGGGATGAAGAGCTGGTTTCATGGAGATGCATTTAAACACTAAGGCTTGGTTGTAAACTTCTTCATATTTCTAATGCAAGTTGATTTATGTCCCACATATGATGTTGTTGTTGTGATTTCGCATATATATGTTGTTAGATTCCTTAGTCAATAGCATATATTAGTAGATCATATTCTGGTTGCTTTGATTTGTTTCATGTTGAGTTTTTTGCAAGTACATAGGTGAACTGTCAAAGCCTTATTGATCCAGGAGGATATTGGTGGCCACCCACCCATTCCTCTTGGACCCCCACCATTTTTTCTTTTAGTTTTCTAGTCTCCTTAATTGTAGCACAATTTACTATTTTTGGCAGTTTTTCAGGTCCTAAACTTCCGAAGCCGTTTTGAGGCCCTAAACGACGTTTTTTTGGCATCAAATGGTCAAGAAAATATGAGTCCATTCCAAACTCAATATTTGTTGTTTATAGATGTATTCCTTAAACATATCTTTCTAACGATGTATCATGCGTGTCAAATAGAGGTAGTATGCTAAAGTTACGACCCCGAGAAATTGATGTACCAAGTTACCCAACGAGGCCCACATTAAGGCGTTTCACCTCCTAGGGTTAAGTTTTTGGATGTGTATGGTTTCCATTGTTTCTCAATCATATATAGGCCTTCGAGCCTCATTGTAAGAGGGAGTTCAGAGGCATGTAGCCGCCACATCTCTTCTCAGAGATAAGATACCAACACTCTAGCTAGTTTATTTCCATTCTGTATGTAGACAAGTTTTAGTTATTGATTAATGAAATGAATAGTTATTTCCACTACATATTTTTTTCTATGGTTATTTGTGTATTCTGTTGCGTTCCTACATAAATCCGGATCAGTGGTATCAGAGCAATCTTCTCTTTCTCGATCCTTCTTTTCATGTCCCCAACGAGGGCAGGGTATAAAGAGTTAGGGCTCGATCTAGTTGAAGCCTCACAAATCTCGATGGCCACCCATGGGGGACGAAAAGAAAGACAAGGGCGCAGAATATCCTATCAAAATGTTTCTCAAGGAGGCCCTTGAAAAACAAAGGAACGCGATGATGGCTAACCTCACCCAGATCCTTCAACAACTTCCCACTGGCGGTGCATCTGCATCTTGTAGCCACTCTGGAGGTGCAACCCCTTTTAAGGTACAAGTAAACTTCAACATTCCCATATTTTATGGTTGAATAGATGCAGGCACCATAGATAAATGGTTGAATCTATTGGAAGGATATTTCTCGATTCATGACTTTTATGACCGGGAAAATATTACTTTTTCCCTACTCAAAACCACCCCCCATGTCAAGGACAGGTGGGAAACCTACTATGAGAGAAAGGATGAGGAGGAACCCTCTCTATTCTCGACCATACCCACTTAGAATTCTTTCTGATATGCCATAAAGGGACAATATTTTCTAGTGGGGAGCTATGAGGACAAGTACATCCAATGGACTATGCTACAGCAACAAAGAGATCAAGATGTGCATGAGCTGACGAATCTATTCCATACCCTACGCACCAAGTTTGGTATCAAATATTCAGAGAAACATTTGGTGTTTAAGTACTACAGTTGTCTGCATAGATACATTCAAGAGGAAATGGAGTTCCTCGACATCTCCTCACTTGGTACGGCATATCGGCATGCTGCCAAAATTGAGCAAAAATTCAAACAGAAAAAGCGAGACTTTGGATCTGCGAATCAAAAGCAATGGAAAGGTGCCCCCAAACCACAGAACCAAGGACATAGCCAAGGCATGGAAACTCAAGAAAACTTGCCAAAGCCACAAGCAAAGAGCAACACTGCAAATCCAAAGAAGGAAGCGAGAAAGTGGTGCGAGTTCCATAAGAGCCCCACTCACAACACAAGTGAGTGTTGGGCTAAGCAGTCACTGGTGGCCGAGATAAAGGCTTCTGAATCATATGCATACTCTAACACTGAATCATATCCCAAGAAGGGGAATGAAAGAGGGAATAATATTATTGATGCAGAGCCCAATGCCACCATTTCCACCATGAAGATCCAAAAGGAAGAACTAGAATATTCAGAGGAGGAGGAGCATCTTTTCCACTCCTAGATGTGGGTAAAGGGTTCCCCGCTACAGTTCATTGTTGAAAGTGGGAGCAAAAAGAACCTGATTTCAGTAGAGGTCATGAAGCAGTTGGGTTTGTCGACCATAGCACACCCATAACTATACACCATCGGGTGGCTTCACCAAGGACGATATCTCCGTGTCAGCCAGTAGTGCCTCCTTCCCTACTGCATCAAGCCCTTCACCGATGAGGTATTATGTGATATTACTCCTCTTGATGTTTGTGATGTATTATTAGGTCAACCATACTTATGGAAGCGACATGCTATGTATGAGTCCTGACCTTGTGTTGTTATTATTACATTGGGAAATAATTTGTATAGGATACCAGAGGTACCACCCCCTACCGCTATCTCTTTGGTTACTGCAAAACAATGCAGTAAGCTCATTTCTAAAACTAGGAAGTTTGTTTTCTTGATGATATGCCCTCAGGGAAAGAACAACATTGTGGCCACAACCTCTAGACAGGGCCCCTCCACATGACAACAACAAATGGACAGGGTCATGGAAGACTACTGGGACATATTCACCTCACCCAACAAGGTGCCTCTCTACTGTCAGGTTAAGCACCCCATTGATCTGACCCCAGGTGCGTCGCTGCCCAATGGACCGATCTATCGCCACTCTGTTCTAGAGAATGATGAAATTACGAGGAAAATTCAGGAGCTGCTGCAGAAGGGTCACATCCAGCCAAGTTCATCACCCTGTGGGAGCCTGATCGTGTTGGTACAGAAGAAGGATGGTACTTCAAGACTCTGTATTGACTATCGAGCGTTGAACAAGATCACTATCCGAAATAGGTACCCGATCCCATGGATTGATGACCTCCTGGACCAGCTTAAAGGGGTGAAATATTTTAGCAAGATCGACTTAAAGTCTGGGTATCACTAGGTATCGATCGAACCAATCGATGTGTGGAAGACTGCCTTCAAAGCCAAGGAGGACCTTTTCAAATGGTTGGTCATGCCTTTTGGGCTGACAAATTCTCCTACAACCTTCATGAGACTGATGGACGACATCTTGTGGCCATTCACCAACTCATTTGTAGTAGTGTACTTGGATGACATCCTGATCTTCAGCCAGACTTGGGAAGAGAACCTCCACCACATCCGACAGGTCCTCCAAACATTGCGGAAGCACAAGTTGTGTGCCAATTTGGACAAGTGCACTTTTGGCATGACCCAGGTTCAGTATCTAGGATACATTATTGATGACTGTGGGGTACATGTGGATCCAACCAAGATCCAAGTCATTCAGAATTGGCCAGCCCCAACTACTCTAACAAAACTTCGCAGCTTTCTGGGCCTTGCTAATTTCTACCACAGGTTCGTTTTGGGATTCTCTCATATCACTTGGCCCTTGAGTCAAGTCACTAAGGGAGGAGAGAAATCAAAATTCTTTTGGTCGGAAATTCAGCAGAAGGCGTTTACAGAATTGAAAAATTGCCTCTGTTGTGCCCTAGTGCTCACATTACCAGACTTGCAACAACCATTTGAGATAGAGACAGATGCCTCTGACTATGCTATTGGGGTAGTCCTTACTCAACAAGGACATCCAGTGGCATATTACAGTGAGACACTGTCCGACACAGTCCACAAATATCCCACTTATGACAAAAAGATGTATTCCATTGTACAGGCTGGCTGACAATGGAATCATTACATTTTGGGGAAGGAAATGATCATCCACACAGACTACTGACCCCTGTAGTTCATGCAGACACAAGGGAAGTTACAAAATGATCACCATCAGAAGTGGTCCACATATCTACAACAATTTCATTTGAACATCAAGTACAAGAAGGTAAGCGCCAATAATGTTGCAGACTGCCTCAGCCAACCACCGATCATGGTGATAACGACCATGCTCAACTCTTGTGGGCATGAGACTTCTGATTGGCCACTTCTCTACAAGATCGATCCATAATTCAGCCACACATACCAGATGCTCTTGGAGGGAAACCAAGTTCCAAAATTTCACCTCCAAGATATACTACTGTGTCACATGGGACACCTTTGGGTTCTTTCAAGCGAGCATGCCAAGATGATTTGGGAAGCGCACTACAGTTGGGTCGCTATGCATTTCAGGGTCGAGAAAATAGGGGCAGTATTGCAGAAGTATTTCTATTGGCCGAACCTTTGACAAGAGGTCGGGAAGTACATCCAATCCTACACTACCTATGTTATTGCCAAACCATCCATTAAGAATCAAGGCCTCTATACTTTGTTTCCCACCCCTAGTCGACCTTGGGAATCCATCTCCATGGATTACATGTCATGCCTTCCTTCTACTAAGCACGGAAACAACTGTGTGTTTGTGGTCGTTGACAGATTCTCAAAGATGGCCATAATGGCGTCTTGCAAGAAGAATATCATAGTAGAAGCCACTGCTAAACTCTTCTTTAAATAAGTGTGGGTACACTTTGGGATCCCACAGTCTATAATCTCAGACCGAGACAGCAGGTTCCTTAGTACATTTTGGTCTAGCCTATGGTCAATGCTAAACACCAAGCTCACAAAGTCCACAACTTTCCATCCCTAGACTGATGGCTAGATAGAGTTTGTCAACCGAATGATCGTACACATTTTGCACATGTACAACTCAAAGCATCCACGCACATGGGATGAGAGCCTCCCCTATGTACAACACAGCTATAACCGGGCCCTCCATAGCTCAACCAACCATAGCCCCTTTTAGGTGGGCTTGTGATTGTTACCACCTAAATTGTACTTAATGGTTTTTTGTCAAGTGATCCTGGTGAACCGGACAAGGATAACTTGTTCGGACTTCAGAAGACCTTTGGAAGTACTTCTGGGAAGTGCTTGTTGTACTATATCACATGTTCATACCCCATGAGGGAATTGTAATAAATGTTCTAACATGATAGTTTCTGTAAAAGACTCGGTCTCTTAGACTTTATTTGTCAATCCGATCAGCCCAGGGTGTTTTTTCCCTTGGTTATTATTGGTTGTTGAATAAACAACTGATAATTTCTGAGTTTTTCACTCCATACCTCCAAAGTTGGGGTGGTCGGCTTGGCATTTAGGCCTATTGAGGTTATTAGAGTCTACGTTTCAATGTATAAACATGCTAGACATCATGGTCGAGTCATATGAACATGTCTAAGTCCCCCTAGGTTTTTTCAATTTTTCAATTTTTTAGTTTTTTCATTGTTTTTTGTTAAAATTTAATTTTTCCAAAACTTAGGCTATTTTTTAATAGTTTAATTGGAAAATTTGATTTTGTAATAAAAGTGGGCCAAATAATCAGTTTCAGTCATGTAGGTGCTCATTTTCAAGCTAAGAGCAACATGTAAACCCATGGACCCACTATTTCCTAGTTTTGAGTGATTTTCCATCACTCAAGTCAGAAAACCCCAAAAATCAATTATTGATTATTTTAATTAATAAATTGATGAATAATGGAGCAAATTCAAAATCATAGATCGGTGGATTCTTAGCCGATTTGATTGAAACAAGTCAGATCTGAACCAGATTGACTGGATCTGACAAATCCTTAGCTGAAGGAGGTGATCAAATCAGATCCAGAGTTGATCTTCAGCATCCTTTATGGGGAATTTCGCCCTCCCTCTCTCCTCAACACATTTTGGCTCATCTGGATGAGTTTTGGTGGATGCTTCAGTCAACAGGTTGAGGTGTCAGTCAGATCAGCTCTCCGATTGACAATTGCACTCAGTGAGACTCAGATCTGGCTCAATTAGACATAGATCAAGCATTGATGAACTCTCCATCAGCATATTTGGTCTATCTCCTTGGGATTTGTGCCCCCCTGGGTTGGATGTCCTGTTTTTTGTATATATCCTAGCTGAGGCTGCCTCTTCCAAGCTAGTTAGAACTGGGATTGAGGTGCTGCTGCTATTGTACTGTTGTTATTGTTCATTTGAAATAAAGAGAAGCTTTGGAGGCAAGACGGTTTTGTGCCATTGTATGTGTGGATGATCATTGCCATTATTTTACTGAGGTAACCTGTATCTGTGTTCATGATTTGCTAATTGCTTGTAGATCCGTTGTTAAGATTGATAATAAGCTTATTATAATCTTGATAGGAAAGGTGCTTTTCAATAAGTTTATTGGCCATCTCTTTCCTTTGATGCATGTTTAGAGATCTAGATTCAGCATGTCTTATAAGCTTATATGCATGTTATTTTTAATCTCTGTGTATGTACTAATCGGATCTCACAAGTTTTTAGGCAAGTTTTTGTGATTTCAGCTGAGCTATAGGTTCCTACATTGGAGAGGATGCTGATCTAGTTTACTTCTTCAATCTCTCCAAATCCTTCCAAAGGCATATTCCCTTGACATTCCACCTAAAATCTCCACTGTGGATCTTCAAGGAAACCAGCATTTCTCTCCTCCTCCTCCTCCCTCAAAATCAACTTTTTTACCCGGTTACTTTGTTCATAGCTTTGATTTTGTTTAGATCTATCATCTCAAAATTAATTTCAACATATATCTATCCTCTCAAATCCCATAGTCTAGATATTTCTCTTAAAAATTTTCATAAGCTTTCTAGATCTAGCTTTAGGGAAATCGTCTTTTTTTGCATGTAATTTTAAAGAAAATTTGTAGCTTGCATGCATTTGATTTCTGTTTGCTGTACGTTAATATTTCATATTCTAAAATAAAATTGCACATCTTATTGGCTTCCCAAAATTCAAGCCAAGATCCCAAGGAAATCCTGCTTTCCTTGGTTCCTGTTTCCCCCTTTTAACTAGTTTTTAGCTTACCTTTTTTGGTTAAAAGTGAGCTGACCCAAAGGTACTTTCAGAGTGCTTTTGGGAATATTTAATTCTGATATTCTTGCTGATTTTTAGCAGGTTTGACAGAAAATAAAGGAAGCTGCTGTTTGGAAGTGGCCTCAGGAGCGTTCAAATCCCCCCAGGGGTCTCCCATTTGACTAAAACCTTTAATTTTCGCACTTTGTAAGCTCTTGATTTCACTCCATATAAGGATCAAGAAGAATTATATCAGTTCTCTGATATTGTAACCATTGTTAATAAAAATAATTTTTGAATAGGCTCTTTGAAGCCCATTTCCCATCCCCCCTGGGGGGATTTGCGTCTGTGTCCTTTTTTTCACTTTTTCGTTCATCTTTTTTAAAAATAGCATTGATATAATCAGTAGGCTAGTATACTTTATTGAATTCTCAAATTTCATATTCCATATTTTATATTTCAAAGTAATCTTAATACTTACCCCACGATTTCCCGATTGACCCGAAAGGGGAAAGAGATTCGTGGTAGGACTAATTAGAAAACCAAAATTGTGTATCTGTTTTCTTTTCCATCATTTGTTTTTCAGCTATTATAAAATTAACCCCTCCTTGATTCCCTGATTGAGATCCACTTGGATCGAAAGAGGTTCCTGGAGGGTTTTCTTTTAAACAAGAACACCCATTGTAAAATTTACTAAAATTGACAAGACTCCGGTGTGTATGCTCTACACTTGGCTACGGTTCATCCGATTAGTCAAGATATATAAAAAGTACTTGAGTGACTAGTATAATTAGGATTCACTCTCCCAAATTAACAAACAACAGGTGAAAATCCAACACCAAGATCAAACCATCACGGTGGCAAAATACCCAAAGGAAGCGGGAACTTCTGAAAAGTGACCTCGGGGCACCGATCTCTGTCACACCCTAATGGGTACATTGTGAACAATAGCCCCATAGACTCCATTCATCCCACATATTCCTTGCGAGTAGCCGTGAAGGTTTAGTTTTGGACATACTCCAAGTACTCTCGGGTATATCTGGAGTCCACCCCTTC